>LGRN01000176.1:0-49467 GCA_001883825.1 Emergomyces pasteurianus Ep9510 | reverse complement strand
CATCAGGGGGGGAGGGGGAGGGGGAGGGGGAGGGGGAGGGGGAGGGGCAAGAAAATATCTTATCGGCGAAGGGGATGGTGGCCGTGGAGGTCGTAGTGGTTTAAGAGGCGCAGTGCTATTTCGGACATGAAAGGCTTTAGAGAGAAAGGTTTTCATACGGCGCGGGAGGAGGTTTAAGGGGACTGAGAAAAATTGGGATTGATATTGCGATTGCGATTGCGATTGTGATTGTGATTGTGATTGTGAGTAACGGCGGCTTTGCTGGTAGCATGGTCGAAGGGGTATGGGGGATGGTGGCAATGGTGGCAGCTGAAGAGAGGTTTGTTTAAGCTTTGGTTTCATCATCCTACGCTTGAACATGGTGCTGGGCCTTCGGTCGCGTTTTGGTTTCCACGCTTTCGGACCATAGCGCTGGTAGTCGGAGATCGGGACAGCGAGTTGTTTAGTTCTTCGGTGGTCAAAGGTTGAAAATGTTGGGCTATTGTTGGGTGTGGGGGTAATGTGCAAGTTGTGATCGGATACACTGCTGTCGGAGGTAAAAGAGAAAAGTTCTGTACGATTTCCGTAAGGATCGATTTCTGGCACTGGTGAGGTGAGGGAGTCTCGTGCAGCCATGGCTAAGGGAAGCTGGCCGGTGGAAGACGGAACTGTTCTCCGTGGGTATTCTATGTGATTGTCAGGGAGTCCATACTCTGAATATCGTCGAGACAAAAGAGGATCGCTGACAACTTCGCAGTGGTACGTCTCTGAGCTACTCTCATCGACCACCGCCAAAGACGATTCACGGCTTCCGTTGTTGCCACGTTGGTGATAGCACAAAGAAGGAGAAAGTAGCATTGGGCCAACACTCTCAATTGTTGAATTTGAAATTGGAAGGACTGTATCAGCGGTCGCGGAACCACCATGGATTGCATGAGTCGATATGGAGCGAGATTTCGCTTTAAGACCCCACGACCACCCAAAATGGGGGTGGTATGGGCCGGTTGGAGCCGAAAGGGATGCCTGAGCGGCCGTGGCAAAGAGTAAATTTGGCGCTGATTGATATCCACAGGGCTGGAGAGATAATGACTTTGCCGGTACACGCAAATGTACATCCTCATCCGTCGGAAGCTCATGGATGGCTTTCTGGTAGTGCTCTGACGAACCCAAGCTATGAGCTCTTGAGGGCACACGTGGAGGTGGGTCAGGTATCAGTGTATTCCGAGGACAAGGGGGTATATGGCTCTCAATTACACCAGTGCCTTCGTGGTCAGGACTGTAGACGCTAGAAGTCGGGCGAGGAAGGTCCGGTAAGGGCTTATCGAACTTCCAACTCTTGTATTTAGGGTTGCTGGGTGAGTAACCTTGTGGTGGAATAACCTTCTCCAACCCCTCTAGCGATTTTGAGGTGAGAATTGGGGGGTTATACCTATGCATTCCTCTGGTTGTCATCTGCCCGAAATCGTGTGTGCAACTGGAGTTTGGAGAGGGCAGCATGGCAAAGAGTCGAAGTCACTGATATATATTAGAATCATGGGTAACATACCCGATTCGATTCCTAAAGTGAGGGGCTTGCGCAACCTCTTAGACTGGGGTTGGGTTGTCCACCGTCCCTTCATAGGGAGGGGAGATCATATGGAAAAGGATTATCTTCCAAAATTGCACTCGGTGACAAAGAGGCGCAACACAAACAATCATTTCAGTGCTGATACAGGAGTGTGTCGTTTAAAATCGTTCCGGAATATAACTTGCAGCATGCATGCAAATGTGACTTCCACGAGGAAGCAAAACATAAACATAAAGGAAACAAACCTAGGGTTGGAAACAACAACCGCAAAGGTAACAATAATAAAAAAATTAAAAATTGCTAAAAGATCACCAACAATGATGTAAACAAGGAATCTACCTCCCTCTAAGCAAACGCCGAAGCAAAGACATGGGGGAGGGGATCGATAACCTTATAAGTAACGAAACTAATTGTTGGGTCCAACTGAATTTGGGCAAATGGTGGACGAAACAAAGAAAATTATCACAACCATCTCCGTGAACGCCAATAATAACAAATCTCGCATGCAACGCTAATGCGTCGCACGGTTCGTGCCCAGGAGGAAAAAGAAAGGAAAAAGGAAAGCCAAAGATTAAGCAGAAAGTATACGCAGTATGTCTCCACAGTTCAAAGGGGCTCGCCGATCACGTCAATTTGGATGCTTTTTCAAATATTTCCGTCGTGAGTTCATCCTCAGGATCTCGGGTTTCCTTGAACCTTCCAATTTTCCTTAACCGAGCGATCATGTCCTCGTCACCAAAATGGCTGTTATGTTCGAATTGGGGCTCTTCTGCGTAGGCCACTCTCGCAGCGTCAACTACAATTCGAGCCGTCATACCAAATACTCGATAGCGGGTTAATCCCATCGACATCTCCTGTTTTTCTAGTTCTTCAACAGCGGCATCTTGGTCAATGCTCTTTCTTCTCGACTTTGTCACTCTTTGGTTTGTTATCGGAACAAAAAAATGGTGCACTAGCCCAAAGTTTTAGTAACATGAAGGACCACAGAATGAAGGGGTGCTAGTTGGGTGAAGTAAAAATGGAAGGTATATCGATTAAAAAAATTAAACATACTGCGCCACCAAGTAGTGTTCCAGTTGGTCCATGTGCCCTCATACCACTCGGTAGGGTCACCTGGAAGGTTGAAATCATCCTCACCTCGGGGCTCATCCCGAATCATGAGGAAGTTATGGAATGGCGCCGAAAAGACCGCAGCCACTTCCTTGGCGTCCAATTGGGGCATGAACGCTTCCTCTGGATCAGCATCCTCACCGGTGGCTTCATTGTAAGAATGTAAAAGCGCCACACAAGGCCGTACTACTAGCTCAGTCCGTGCGAGGTTGGCGGGCATTTCGCAGAGATGCTCTACCCAAAATGGGGATGGGAACTTCTGGTCGATATTTGGTAGACCGATTTCCTCGAATGCTTCACGCCGAGCAGTCTCGAATGGCGTCTCTGAAAACGAATCCGCCTTCCCGCCTGGCAATGCTGCTTGACCAGGGTCTGATCGAATGTTGAAAATGGGGTGAGGGGTTAGTTAGCAGGTGGTCAATAGGCGGTTATATTCCCCAACTATAATAACTACAACAGAGCCTGACAAACGCCCGTGGCGCAAGCGTAACATACATGATTTGAGAGTGTTAGATCTGATGGTTAAAATAACCCGAAGATCCCCTCGTCGATCGGCAAAGAGCAGGAGCAGCACTGCAGCCTGTCGCGAGAGCGGGACGGAGTCATAAGTGGTTGGGGGAGGCACATAACGTCGTAGTCGCTCGATGGCTTGCTAATATGTTTTCCATCCCATCTCAGTTATCAGAGAGCTTTTAACTAATACCAACAAGAAGATATATAGTGCGCCTTCATCAATGGGTTTTGGGGCCGGATGGTTGAAAACACCAACCTTCGATGTGGGGGATAGCGGCGCCATAGTTCTTAGTGGCCTCAAGCCAAACAGCGATGAACTTTGGGCGTTGTATATCTTACTTGTGTGAATATGCAAGGATCTAAACAATAGTGGCTTCTTCATACCTCTGTGGTGCCAACATCTCCGTTCTTATACGGAGGGTCAGGACATTTGATGATTCCGGTTGCAACGAAGTGTTTGGTACGCTAACGACGTTTGCCATGTTCTTGCCGAGGTTATTTATCTGGCGTTTCGTATGATGAAACTCTGTATCTTTGTATCTTACATAGTACTACATTCAACGCATGGATATATGTTGAGCAAACAGATATCTGAAAACAGCAATGATCTCTCTGGAAGATGTACTTCTGAGGTAGGCAAATAGCCGCCTAGAAACTAACCAACTTCTTCGACAAAATTCGGCCTCCACCAACCGGCTAATTTTGAAATCACTTTATATTTAATATATTCAGTTGGGAAGAGCGATGAAACTACAAAATAATTTCACCAACCCAACAGAATCTACCTATCTAGCAGGATATAAAAACACTGTCTGTTGAACCTTGCAAATTCCAAACACCAACGTCTATCCCAGGAAACTAGTAGCAGTAAGCGGCAAAAGCAAGCAAGAAGGACATAGGAGGAAACAAAGGGAAAACGAAAGGAAAGGAAAGGAAAGAAATGTCTGTGCGACAATATTTGAGAAGGAGGTTGATTGAACCTGACAAAGGAAACAAGAAAGATTGTTGCCCTATCGTAGTTTGAACGGGCGAAAGTATGTATTCAAACATGTTCGAGAATGCCAAGGGAAATACTAAAGGGATGTTAATAGTACAAGTCCAATATACCTAGGACGTGGCAGGTCGAAAGATAGAAGGATGATCTATTCCTTTCTCTGGTTCTCCTGTTGCTTTGCAACATCCATTTCGGGCTCTTTAGCCCCCGAAGTCTGGGCTTCCTGATCCGGAGCAGCTGCTTCCATATTCTTGTCGTCCGTATCATCGATGTCTTCATGATCCTTGGGAGCAGAAACACCAGCCTCTTCGTTTTCAGTGTTTTGCTCGTTCTCCTCTTCGATGAGCTCTTGCTGCTCTTTAATAACTTCAAGGCGTTGCTTGTTAGTCGCTGCGCCCTCAGCATTATGCACCTCAAGTTCAATTTCGTGGAAGAGTTCTTCCGGGATGCTAGACAATACGGATCGGAGTGCATCGATCTGCGAGGAAATTTCGTACTCCTGGGACTTCTGCGTGTACATATATGCGTTGCTGAGGACGAGAAGGGTCGATGGCACGCCCTTCTGAAGGCGTAGGTCTAGCCACATGGACAGGTCGTCCCGCAGACGACCGGGAGATACACCATGAGTGCGCAGCCCACGAGAAGCACATGCCATTTGGAGTTCCGGAACGGAGAGCGAATCGACGCCTTCGAATGAGATAGCTTTGTCGTCACGCTTAATTTGACGCATCCGATGACGTACATTATACCGGAGCATTGCATCCGTTCCAAAGGTATTGAGGTTTATATATTTGCACATCGCCACTAGTTGAGGTCGTGACAAGTTATCCAAGGTGAGATCATCTTTGAAGGTCTGGCAGACCTTAATGACATCCTCCGCCGAGGGAGACTCTCCCGTAGCTCGAACCTTTCTGAAAAATTCCGCAAACTCTTCTTTCTTGGAGTTTCTGGCGTTGACTGGAAGACCAGTCTCTTTGAGTGTATTCTGAAGGAACGAGCCCATTTCCTTCCGCGTAGCCCGAAGCGTCGCCGCTTTCGCCTCCTTGGACTTTTGTCCTTCGTAGGTACTGGGGAGCAGGTTCGGGAAAAGTTTTAAAGCGACCGGGAGGAGGAACTCGGCGAACGGGACGATAACAAATACAGAGAAAGGTACAAGTCGAGCCAAGTCTTGAACTGTACGTCGTAGCTGTTATTTCCAAATTAGCGCTACCATTCCCGGGGTTGGTTGGTTGGGAGCGGGTGTACCAAAGAATATGATCTAGGAAGGGGAAAGACAAACCTGTCGATTTTCTCTGCGACTAAGCTCATAGCCAGCAGCCATTTTCAGCGCAAGCTTTGTACTAATTTTGACCTCCGTAGCCAACAGCTTTGTCCCATCCCAATAATGTTGGACTTCTTTCTTGATCTTCTGGCCCAAAGTAAGTTTCTTAGATTCCTTCTTCTCCTCAGCAGCCATTTTATCCGCGGCTTCCACATCAAGTGGGTTTAGATCCTTTCCTTCGGAAACCAATGCTTCAGCCGCCGAGCTATCCGTGATAGGTGTAACTCGGACGTGCGAGCGAAATTCGCCCCCGGTAGTCTCCGCCTTTTCTTGCATTGATGCTGGTGTGGGTTTCAGTGTGGTCTCTGCAGGGAGTGGTTTCTTTGCCAAGTCCGCACTAAATCCTGGAGGGGGGAACGATGATGGCTCTAAGGGCCTGGAGGAGGTAGATTGCTGCGTCGCATAACCGCGCTGTTGCTGTTGGAGCGGGATGAGGATGGCGAGGGCTTGAATATGTTGTGGAAGGGAGCGTCGGTAACGTGAAGTCATCATCGAGTAAGGGCCCAGGCTTCCTGGAGTACGGCGGCGTACTATTCTGAGTCAGTAAATTTGCTATTCAACGGGCAGTTGTCCTGATGATACACGTACAGGCTGCCATCCTCTGTGCTGACGCCGCATTGCGGGTCAGGGCAACTGATTTCATGCTGTAGTGTTGAGAGTGTGGGGAAATTCGAATAGAAACTTCCGGTATCCGTAAGTAGTATAGCTGTAAATAGGGAGATGTTAACAGGGAGTTGGAAGAAATTTGGTATGTTCGGCGCTGAAAAAAGATTGAGGTTATCAGGATGCAAATCGCGCTAGGTAGGAGGCAAAGTTTTGGAATCACGTGATAGCTATATCATCATCGTCCAAGTGGAAATTTGAATCAGCATATGTCAGATGGGGAAGACCATGAACACGTTATAAGGTTACAATATCATTATTAGATTAGTAATATCAGGTCATCATCCTAAATAAATCAACGGGGAGAGAAAGATTCGACGTTCATGTGCAATATCATCAAGAATATCGATGCAGAAAAACACCCATTGAAAGGGGATTTAAAAAATAAATGTGGATGCCATATATCCAGTTGGTTATGGGAAACGCGGGGAAGACAAAAATGAAACGCTAATGGGCAAACTTCATTTAGTATCAAATGGTAACGCGCAGAAAATAGGAAGTCCAAAGATCACGGAAAACGCTTCACGAGGGTATCCAAACGAAGGAAAGGAGCGAGATGCGGAGGAAAGGCGAAATCAGGCAGTGGGGACGTGATTTCAGGTTCTATCGTGTAGGTCAGGAGTGGAGAAAGACTTCACACTTGTACTGGCAGACTGCCCGTCGAGCAGTGGGATCTGGTTGACGGCACAATTAACGAATGAATCGGTTCGGTTGATGTCTATATCGTCATGGCAATGTAGCTTGCCATTGCCGTGTTCGGGTGCCAAAATGGGACTAGTTGAGCCACCTTCTGGAGAAGGCTGCCATTTGGCAACATCTTTCTTAAGCTGTTCCAGCTCGTTTTGGAATCTTTTGCCAAACACGTCAATGTAAAATGTCGCACCATTGTGGACGCTCCATGAAAACACGCCCAATAGAAAAAGCGAGCTGGCCCAAGGATACCAGAACCAGAACGGGCACGGGGTTATCGTTAACAGCGCATAGCAATACTGGATGAGCATAAAAGCTGGCTCTTGTAAGAAGAGTGGGAGGCTAAGGACAAGTTTTCCAATCCAGGTTTTAGCGTATGACTTTCGAAGCCAAGTAAAGCTTGTCGGCCGACCTGCGGCAATCTTCTCGCGGCGACGAACTGTGATGAGGAAATGATACGATAGCTGCCACACTGCGTAAGGAACGGTTGCCCATATCATCATTGCGGCCAAAGAGTAATGCTCTGGGGTGCCTGGTTCGCTGAATTTGATGTTATAGACAGCAGGGAATCGGTTGAGCAGCATTTCAGGAGGGGTCATGTGGGTTAAACAGTGGAGGGTAACTGGCGGCATTATATGAATAAACAAGCTAGACATCGACTTGTCAGAAAAGTTAAAGAACTAATATTAAGGTAAAGCTTACCTGGTAACTTTGTCGAAGCTGTGGAACACCAACGAGTTTCTCCACATAGCAATCGCAATGGCATTATTACCATATGCAAGGCAGTATGTGCTGAGAAACAATCTTTTCGAGCCCGGTAGCACCCAAATAGCCATAATAGTTAAGAAATTGACAAAGTAGCAGAGATCAGCCAAAAAATAATGGTAATCGCGTTTGCGATACGTGTAATAGCGTATCGGCATGAAATAGCAAAACTGGGCAGTGTACCAGTAGAAGAAGTATTCTGGGTAAGCGCCAATTAAATATCCACTAATAAGAATGTTCAGGACACCTGCAATGAAGGAAACCTTCTCGAGAACCGTGACGGTGGCCGTATCATTCCAACGAGCACCGAGCCTCTCCACAGAATCTTTCATCCGTTTCCGGTATTTCTCCAACTGCTCGTCTGACGACGGGACCCGCTTGCGCCACTCCCCTACGACCCTTTGCTTCGCGTGTATGCCTGTGTTTTTCAATTTCTCCTGCTGTTTCTTAACCTTGTCCTTCTGCGCGGTTAGCGTGTTCTGCCATTTTTCCAGTTTCTGGGGTAGAGCCAGGTTTCCTAGAATATCGAAAACAGTGAGTTTGTCGAGCGGAGGGAAAGGCTCCCAATCTTCCTGGAACGAGCTGCTCGTCCCAAACGACGGCGTTCGTGAAAGCCCATTATTAGCTGACAATGAAGCATCAAGGGCTGAAGTAGAAGATCTATCGTGGTCATTTGCTATCACGTCGAGGATATCGCCATTGGGTTCCGTCGCACATTCATCCAAACGATCTGGATGTGACTTGCTTTTGGGTATCGAAATAGGCTGAGACATCCTGTAACGATTTTACCAGAAATTATATAAAAGCGATAGGGCCTAGAGATATGTGGAGAGGGAAAGGGCTTGGAAGTGTCGGGAATGCTTTGACGGTAAACAATTCTCGATATCAGTCTCAAGCAAAACCAAGTTGCGATCGAATTCAAACAGCCAAGAGAAACATATAACCACGGGCACAAGCAGCAAAGGAGGACATCGACAGAGCTAACTCACAAGTAGGCAAAATATGCGATGGGAGAAAGTTGCCACCATATATATATATATATAGATTCTCGATATAATCTACCTCATTGAATGCGAATGCCACTAAAAAATTGAAATAATGCGGGGAGGATGATGAGACCAAGGGTTAGAGAGCAAACAGGCCCTTGAATGGACTTAATGGCATAAAATAGGTCACCATGCCCACCATGCTCGCAGTTGTCCTGCGGTAATAAGAATAATACAACAGTCTGCTGTTCCAAGATCGATGAGAATCGTGCATGAAGCTTTCCACTTGGTTGGTTTAAAAGGTTCTGAGAGCTTGAGCTGCGTGACTCGCACTAGCCGGTCTGGGCGTGCGCCTCTACGTGACCAGGTCACATGGTGAGCTGTTTGGGTTGTTTGCATCGGCCTCCTAATTTCTGTCTGACTAATATATTACGTAAATTCCGCTCCATGAGATTAGCATCGCGACGCGACCCGCCCGCACCAGAATCAGAAAGCAGAAACCTCGTGTCCCAGCGCCCGGACAAGGATTTCACTCCCCTAAGTCATTGCTACGGAGGTGACGCGATTTTTCCATTTGGAGTGCCTCCGGCTTTGTAGAATTTTCTCAGTTCTACGCGCCTACACCTTTCATTTAATTTGGAAGGCCTGCTCGCCCTGACATTGGCGGGTGGGCGCGATCTGAGGAAAGGCCATGGGGAAGCTAATTCGCCTCGAGCTCTTCAGTAGGCTCTGCTCCCGTCTGCCATCATTGTGGTTATTCTGTGATATGTTGTGATGCTAATATGCGGTTGGTGAAATAGATTTCAAATCGTACAAAGGGCATCATGTCCTGCTATTTGGCGATGCCTACTTCACCTCTATTATTGGGCCTAATGGGTCAGGGAAATCAAATTCGTTAGTGGTACCATTCTCGTATGTTCGCTGTTTGATACTGACGAATCTATAGTATGGATGCAATTTCATTTGTTTTAGGAATCAAGTCCTCCCACCTTCGTTCAACGCATCTTCGCGACTTAGTTTACCGTGGGCGGGTACTTCGTACCTCAACCATCAACGACGACGGCTCCGCTTCAAAGAATGTTCAGAACGGGCTAAACGGAGACGGCGATGTCGAAGCATCCCACGAGCCTGCTGAACGTCATGACCCTAAGGTGGCATGGGTAATGGCTGTTTACGAGGACGATGCGGGAGAGGAGCAGCATTGGAAACGATCAATTACAAGTCAAGGAGTGAGCGAATATCGCATCAACAACCGCGTCGTATCTGCACAACAATACAACCAGTCTCTCGAAGATGAAAATATCCTGATCAAGGCTCGCAATTTCTTGGTGTTCCAAGGAGATGTGGAATCCATTGCCTCTCAATCACCCAGAGACCTGACGCGTCTGATAGAGCAAATTTCCGGAAGTCTCGAGTACAAGGCAGAGTACGAAAGACTCAAAGCGGAACAGGAAGAAACAGCGGAAAACCAAAACGCTCAGTTGAACCGCCGCAGAGGCATCAACTCCGAAATTAAACAGTACCAGGAACAAAAGAGAGAAGCTGAGAATTATGCGAGGAAAGCTGACGAACGCGATCAAGCCATTATTACCCACATTCTTTGGAAATTGTTCCACTTCCAGCGCCTGGTGGAGGAGTCAAGTGCAGAGATACAGAAGCATCAGGACGAGCTAAAAGAATTCCGACGGGGAGTAGAAAAATACGAAAAGAATCTTGAGGAAGCAAAAAAAGAGCATGCTCGAGTCGGCAGAGACGTAGCGAAAGTTGAAAAGAACATCAAATCCAAGGAAAAAGATATCGAGGACACTACCAACTCGTTAGTTCCTGTCGACGAGAAAATTGAAATATCGAAGCAGAAAGTGGTGAGGTATGCCACTCGAATTTCAGAAATCGAGAAGGAAAGCAACGCCCAATCGAAAACCGTCAAACAACTTGAAAAGGACCTTAAAGTTGTTGAAAAGGCTCAATCTCAGTGGGAAGAGGAGTGGAGGAAAACAGCAAGCAAGAGAGGAATCCAACTTAGCGACTCTGATCTTCAAGAATATAACAAGCTCAAGGAGGACGTTAATAAGCGTTCCTCTGCTGCCCAGATAAAACTCGCCAATTTAAAACGCCAGAGGAAAGCCGATGCTGAAACTGTAAACAGCTTGAAGAGCAATTTCGAAAGCACAGAGTGGCAGGTCAAAAATCTCCAGTCCGATGTCAATAATATGCTGGATCGCAAATCCAGTATTGCAGAAGCCATTGAAGCCACGTCCAAGGAAATTGAAAGGAAGAAAAAGGAACTGAATAACCTTACTTCCGAACGACTTCGGGTAGCGCAAATGCGGACTGAGCTCGAGGAGAAACTTCAGGTCACTCTGAAGAAGCTTCTCGAGGCAGACGATGGCCGCAAGCAAAGTGAGAAAGAGTTACGCACCAAAGAACTAATATCAACCCTGAAACGCATATTTCCTGGAGTCAAGGGTCGTATTAGCGAGCTTTGTAAGCCCAAACAGAAGAAATATCAAGATGCCGTCAGCACCGTCCTAGGCCGCCATTTTGACTCTATCGTAGTGGACAACGAGAAAACGGCCAAGGAATGTATCCAGCATCTCAGGGACCAAAGAGCAGGGCAAGCCACCTTCATCCCACTTGAGACAATCCAAGTGAAAGCATTCAATTCAAGTTTGAAAGGAATGCACCGTGGAATGCGACCAGCCATTGAAACTGTTGACTACGACAACGCTGTTTCCCGCGCCATTACATATGCATGCGGCAACGCTATCGTATGTGATGACTTAAACACTGCGAAGTATCTCTGCTACGAGAAGGGAGTTGACGCCAAAGCTGTTACACTTGATGGGACAGTCATCCACAAGGGTGGTCTCATGACTGGCGGACGAGGCCCCGGCCATCAGCAATCTAAACGCTGGGAAGATTCTGATATTACCAACCTTCATAAACTGAAGGATAAACTTATTGCAGACCTGAGCAGCCTCCCTAAGGCTCATCGCAAAGGCGCAGAAGAAGAGAGTCTCCAAGGACAACTGGCCGGACTCGAACAGCGCTTGGCATACTCCCGAGATGAGTTAAAAGCTTTGGACAGGAATATCAAAAGCAGGTCTGGCGAGGTAGACTTCTCCAAACGTCAAATGCAGAGCGTTCAGCCAAAGTATCTCGAGAAGAAACGTGCCCTCGAGGAACTGGATGAATATATTCAAGAGGCCCAAGGCTCAGTTAGCGGGGTTGAAGATGAAGTCTACGGAACATTCTGTCGTCGCCTTGGATACAGCAATATCAGAGAATATGAGGCACAGCAAGGGTCGTTGCAACAGGAAGCTGCAGAAAAGAAACTCGAATTTACCACCCAAAAAAGCAAGATCGAGAACCAGCTCAGTTTCGAGAAGCAGCGTCTGCAAGCGACTAACGACCGTATCGAAGGACTCCGCTCACAGGAGGATCGAGACCGTGTTCTCATTGCTGAGCTCGAGGCTGAGCGCAAAACTATTAAGGATCGTCTCGATACGCTCAACGCTGAACTAGAGATATTGGGTGATCACCTTGCGGACCAGAAAGAAGCATATTCGCAGTCCGCGGAAAACTTGGCTTCTCAGCGCCGAGAGGTTCAAAAACGTACCAAGAATGTCGAAGCTACGCTCAAGGCCATTAGTGCACTGGATGGTGAAAGACAGCGTCATGCCTCCGGCAGGTATGCGCTCTTACGTCGCTGCAAGCTGGAAGATATCGACATTCCTCTTGAAAAAGGATCGGCGCCGCTCTCCACTCTTCCTATCGATGATTTAGTCCAAAATGATGAGGATGCGATGGATGTGGATGAGGATCCTAATTTAGGAAATATCCAAGCAACGGCGATCCACGATTACGGTATCGAGGTTGAATTCGAAAGTTTGGGTGACTCCCTTAAGGAAGTATGTGCTCCAAGTTATTATGGTTATGGTTATTTGAATGCTAATAACTTCTCTAGGATTCGGATGACAAGGTCGAAGAGGAGCTTCTGGACCGCATCAAATCCCTTAACAGCGAACTCGATAAAATGGCACCGAATATGCGCGCCATGGAGCGACTAGAAGGCGTCGAAAACAAGCTTCGCAGCACTGAGAAGGACTTTGAAGATGCCCGTAAACGGGCCAGAAAAGCAAAGGAGGACTTTGAGGCCGTGATGCGGAAACGCTCAGAGCTTTTCAACAAAGCGTTCACACATATCTCAGAGCAGATCGAGCCCATATATCGAGATCTGACAAAAACAGCCAGTTATCCCATGGGCGGAAAAGCGTGAGTAAAGCCAAAATCAAAAATGCTGTTTCGATTGCTGTATCTTGAAGCGCTTGTCTGACCTCTTACCATCGCTTATCTCTTTCTCAATAGCTATCTCGACATCGAAGATTCAGAGGAACCCTACCTCGATGGTATCAAGTACCACGCCATGCCACCGCTTAAACGGTTCAGAGACATGGAGCACCTTTCAGGTGGAGAGAAGACCATGGCTGCTCTAGCTTTACTTTTCGCCGTGCACTCCTACCAGCCATCCCCCTTTTTTGTGCTGGATGAGGTCGATGCTGCCCTCGACAACACCAACGTAGCAAGGATCGCCAACTACATACGCGACCATGCTGCTCCCGGTATGCAGTTTATCGTCATCAGCTTGAAGACCGGTCTGTTCCAGAACAGCGAGGCTTTGGTCGGAATTTACAGAGATCAAGCTGCGAATAGTAGCAAGTGTTTGACTCTAGATGTAAGTAATATCGCTCTTCCCACGTCCTATGTGCTGTCGTCCATCGCAATGTATTTGTGCTTGTAAACTAACTCCTCGATTCTAATATATAGCTTCGGAAATACGGATGATATCCTTCGTTTCATTCATTTTAGCAGATTTCATTTTTTCCTGTATCTCCCTTTATTTCATCTTCCGCCGTTGGTCTGAATATTTCGTAGATGACGTCATTTTGAAAGCACGCCAGCCTGCCCTAATCTCCCAGTGGAAGGCATTATCGAGACATCTAATGAATATTCTTGTAGATACAAGCCATGTATAACCATTTTTATGGTTCCGTTTCGAGGATCGGCAAGGTGGTGCTCCGGAGCTGATGTCCCACAAATGCTCATCAGCCGTCTTATATCCCTCGGCACCTCGTCGCAAGATCCTGGCAATCCTCCCATCGCAGCTAGTTAATTCAAATAAATCCAGCTCGATACGAGCTCTTAATTTTACTTCGTTAAAGTGTTGCTCATTCGATCTTATCAATCTCCATCCATTCTTACTCCCCTTTTCAAATCCCCGTTTCTCTCCTGATTAGCATTCTCATCCTAACCTATCCTAAATCCCTCCAAAACCATTCCCTCGAACACTTCTGTGAATCCGCAAACCCTTCCTCTACCCCGAGAATATCGATAATCCTCAATGACGGTCTTCTCTACCATCCCCTAATATCTTCCACCAGGCGTCCTGCTGCCACCTGACGAACCCGACAATACGGCTCCAACCCATCAGACTAAGACGATAAATCGGTATCTATCGATAGCTAATGATGCACGGAGCATAGCGAATAGTTCGCCCGCCTGAAATCGTCGTTGGGTGGTAGGCTAGAGTGTATATTTAGGCATCGGCAACTGCCGGTCGGGTGCATATCTGGTGGACCTGCGGTCAGACTCTCCAAATGAGATCTTTTATTTTTTAATTATTTATTTATTCGAAGGAGGAGGAATAGTTATATGTGCATAATAGTGTCGCTTGGAACCCTCAAGGGATGCATGTTTCGCTATACCGTAAGTGCGTCCTTTTTCTGCGTTTTGTATATGCGTGGCATCTGGGCAGGCAGCGCGATCTCTTCGCATTTCTCTTGTTTACAGACGCAAAAGAGATCAGGAAGGGGCGATGGATAGGATGGTTCTATCTCTTCCTGTGCCTGTACGCAAGGGAAAGGGGGACGGCAAGGTGCCAAGGACATATCAACAAATATTTGCAGGAACTTGTAACTTAACATATTGAAAATATATATATATATATATATATATATAAATAAAATAACAAATCACCCGTTAGCAATTTAGAATTCATGTTGTAACAGTTGGAAACATATCGGGGGCAACGTGGGGGAAATTAAATTGCGAGCCAAATCACGCTGAGGAATGGGTAGACGTGGATAGGAGAAGTCAAATATAACGCAAATTAAAAAGCATATAAATATCCAAAATAGAAAACATAAACCAGCGAGTAACACCAGGATTACAAGAAACTCGAAATAAAAGGAATGGAAAAGGAAAAGGATATAACCACACGCCTCAGAGCACATAGAACAAAATGGCTTTTAGTAGGGTTTTGGTGAAGGTCCAAATGTAAGGAGATCGCAAATAGGATCCCAATTTGTAAGCTCCTCCGGCTTCAACACATCCAAAACTATCTGCGACTAGTTAGCATATCATGAAAATTAAAGATCATCAGGAGGGGAGAATAACGATATACCTTTCGAAACTTGCGAATAAAAACCCCAAGCTGCCGACGGATAAGCCAAAATTCATCGGGCGGGGCGCGAAGAGGTGGCAGTCCATTCTCTTGAATATAAAGCTTTTTGCGAAGCCGATGGAGTTGGTCCAAGTTAAGCAAATCAAACGATGGAATAGAATCACCCGGGCAATATATCCAAGGGATTGCACGGTAACGATCTTGGCCGCAGTATTCTCCACAACGAGCAAGAACGAGAGCAGGTTCATCTCCAAACTCGACGGCTTCTTCCCACTCTTCGTCGTGGTGGGGGATTGGCCGCATTTTGGCCAATTGGCTAATACTTTTGGGGGGATTTGGATTTTCCTTGAAATGACGTCAATACAGTTATATGGTTAGATATACACATTTCGTATGCTGTAGTGTGAGGAACAATACTTACAGATTGTGCCGTGGTCTTCAGCTTATTTCGTTGAAGAAATTGAATAATTTCCAAATGAAGTCTTTTGGGAATTCCTTCAAACTGATCACGCTCCTTCAAATCACTTGGCCTGTTATAAGAAGTAGTTTGTTCACCAACCGGCCCAGCGAATGATGTATTGTTTTTAGATTCGTCAGGGAAAGAGCCAGGTAGGAGAACAGCACTGCCGAGATACTCGATTTTCTCGTCAGTTGGTTTTGCCGTTTCTTTGGTAATTTCGGACATGCTGCCTGGGAACAAGTTGAGAATGAATGATGTATCAAGAAAAATGAATGGAAGAAATACCCCTCACTGTATGCAACGTTTGGTTTGCTTATTTTCAAAAGGTATAAGTGTCAAGATAGCTTTTAAGAAGTGATCCTTCTTGTTTAGGTTTTGGAAAATTGACAAATAACGGACAAACAGTAGATGTACAGGCCGAGTCAGGGCAAGAAGAGCTTTATTTGGCAAGGAGAAAGAGAAGGAGAAAGATAAAAGAGGAAGACGGCAAGATATGCAGGGCAGGAGCATTAAATATCTTCTCCTGAACTTTCTTACATCAAATAGACTACCGAGATGCTTCAAGGTCACTCTCCCTACCATGGGTAGCAAGAAGTGCTCAAATCAATAAGGTAGTTGCTCCTAAAAACTCCTGTGCGAACTTGGCTGGGACGCACACCTTTGGGAATCACCAACCACAACGGGCAAACATCCATACAGTTCGTCAGTAGACGGATAGCAGAGCGAATTGTCCTTTCCTTATGATTACCCAAGTAACGCCACGCATTTACTTCATCTCCTCTCCCATATGGGGGCTGACAGTAAACATGAGAGGCATGTAGGTGAATTCCGATTTCCGATTCCGCCATTTGGCGGATGCGAGAGTAGATATTCACGAGGAGGTAACAGGGGGAAAATATGACGTCAAAACAGTGACAGTGTTTACCAAGGCCGATGGAGGTTTCCACGAAACTATAATGCCCGCAAGGCTAAATATCCCAAGGCGGTGGAGAAGGCCAACCAGATGGTTCATGATTCTTTCCTTTTTCGAATTGGGCCGAAACCATATAGAGGACCCAGTGCCGCATATAACCAGAGAGCGAGGAAAACTATATTTCAAAATGTCATCATTTATTTACTATGAGTTGGTCAGTATGTAGAGTACTACTGATATGAGGAGCTGGCTCAAGAGTAAGCTCACACAATAAACGGTAAATTTGCAACAAAGCCATCCTGTAATGATATGGAGAGAGTATTCTCCCCTAGCCGCAATAGACTGTAATACTCTGATATGGTACTTAATATACCGTCGTAGCTGCTCCTCTTCGTGCACTTTGCCGCTTTGTCGAATCCGCTTGCCCCTTTATCAAGGCCCCGGTTGACACGTGACGTGATAGCCTTGGAAGAAACGCTGCTTAAGAAAACGAGAAAGCAAGACAAGGGCGGATGAGCATTCGAAAGATCATAGAAAAAAGGACCAGAATGAATGAGAAAATAGAAAGAAGAGTTCAGTAATGGTCAAATTGCCGATCTTCAATCTGAAATTAGCAACTTTTAATGAATTCTGTCGTCATAAATTGCAAGAGACAACAAACCCTGACATCAGGGCAAAACAAAGGAATAACAGGAAAATTAACGAGCAGAAATGTCTCCATCCAAAAGTAGATGGCCCTTGTTTCGTCCCACGAACGCTTTCAGTCAACGGGGGAAAAAGGGGAAATTTCAAACATGCATGTAAATTTTAAAAATTCATATGCCTCTTTAAGGCGCCCCAGTTCGGCGTTGTGACAATACTGCGACTTCTGATTTTTGATATCCTTTTCTGAGTAGCCCCATGTTAACATGAGTGAGGATTTCAGCTCTTGCTCTCCGGGCAGTAAGGCTGCCTCCCACTTGATATCTTCAGTGGGTCAGGTTCTGTCACCAGGCGCCTCAAACCAGAGCTTATCACAGTGTTATCCGCCCACCTACATAGTATGCTCCGGGGAGAATTCATGGTTTAGCGTTCCATCACATATGTTGTCGAATGCTATGTACGCATATCGGAAGCGCCAGCCAAGTCTCCAAATGCATATTTACCCAAAGAAAGCAATTCCATAGAGGGCGTGGAGAACAAGCGTGTGTACAGTCACTGATCGAAATGAGAGAACTTGGAATTCATGTCTTTCCTGCAATATGCATTTGCATTGCTGGCTTCCTTTGCACCGCCTGCTCATAACGGCGTGGAATAATCAGGATGCGGCACACAACAGCCAGGTCCATTTAAACTCATTTACCATGATATTTCAATCATCTTTCCATGGTCTGATACTTTGCATGTAGGAATATGCAATTAATAGGTCTATGGCTGTATTCACAACTTTAGTATCGGAGGGTCTGAGTAAGAGTCGCTATTTCGGTCTTTCGCCCATTAAGGAGCATAAAGTCATCCTCCCATGCTTAGCATGTAGGTGACGTTAACTAGGAGTCGCTGTTAGGTCAGCACTAGTGAATACCTTTGGTTGAAAGCTTACAATATCATTAGAGATACAAAATTTCAAATCTTTACGTCTCAACCGCCGCTAACCCTCTTGCCCGTTCCTCCTGCCGTAAGAGATGCTGGCTGGGCATCCACATCGACGGGCCACGAAGGCTCTCCATCATACAATTCGTCATTAATTGGCTAGCAGTGACGAGGTGTTGGCGGTCACTGAAAATCGATACAATACCTACGCCCGGGCTATGTATATTCCGTTTAATTTTGATGCGAAGACAAAACCAGTACCACCAATGGTGATGATGATGAACGAATATTTTGCTGCGCGGCAGTATCCAGTTTATTGGTGTGGTAGACACATCCGCAAACCAATCAACGGTGGGGACATTATTATCGCTGAATGAAAATTAAAATAGTTCACATTTGCGGGCTTGGGGTTTCGGCTCAATAGGACTCACTTGGGACATTCAGTGTCGCGAGGTATGCCTCGAAAAGTTTCTGTCATTAGCAGAAGCTGAAGGTTCAAGAAAATCTCATAATACCAACTAGTGTGAGGCGAGTTGTCAAGCCTGGGTCTTCATGGAGCGCATGGATGCGACAGCGCAGAAATTGCGCAGAAAGTTGTAAAGAGGGAGTTTCCAGTATTTCTGGAGTTTAAACAAGTTCAGAGAAATACCTCAAGATGAGATGATAGAAATTAAGAAAAGAAACTTCCAAAGGAAATGCAAACTGGTCGTGGTTTTCATTATAAAAATACATAAGAGAAAGGAACAAAAGGGCTCTCCCAGACGGGTTAGTTTTATCCACATCAGCGAGATTCCTCAGCGACGCATCTTTCAAAGGCCAGAAACTCATCGCCAAAGTATCCTGTTATGTCTAGGCGAAAAGTGCCAGAGATACCTTTCACTTCAACATAAACGAACCCTTCTTGGGTGAATGCCCGTCGCATGTTTATAAGGGTTTTCCATGTAAGGTAACTTATTTTCTTCAAAGGCTCTTTCCAAAACGATAGTCGTGGTCCCACGGCACGCTCGTGGAAAGCTTCACGTATTCGTCTCATATCCTGGACTTGTAATTGTTGTTTAGATACGAATATAGGGCTAGATAAGGTCACTCTCGAAGGGGAGGTGACTATCTCGCGGGGTTTCATAAACCCAATAACCCGGCGCACATTGATTCGAATTTCGGGTATGTTACCAGAGTTGGAAGAAGCGGTGATGCGAGTTATTAAGCTTGTTCCACGGCGGATGAATACGGTGCCCATAGCACCCATCAGAATGCATATACCACCCAGTGCATAGGTTGTGAAGTGGCTCACGTCTAGAAGGGGATCGGAAGTGGTCGTGTAAAAGTTCCAACCTGCATACAGAAAGCAAAATACCGCCGTTGTTCGGGTAGTGATAACATACGAGCCAAGGGAAGTGGCTTCGTAGAGCTTCGTAGGTTCTTTGGCATTTGAAATGGCTCGATTAAATTTAAGATAAAGATCTTCTAGTGGTTTTCTTGGGTCTTTTGGTTGCGATAAGACTGGAGATCCCTTGAGCGGATTTGTTTGAGGAATTTTCCGTGACACGTGACGCTTGAAAGACGTCGAAGTGAAGATATGGCAATATGGCGGAGAGGAAGAATTCAATGATGAGGAGATGACAGAGCTGGGTATCTTTGGAAAAGAACGTAGGGAGCGTAAGTTCCGAAACATCATGGCGGAAATGTACCCAGCAAGTACTAGAAGTAAAGACGTAGGGTGAGTATATGCGGGGAGACTTCAGGGATTGGAATTGGTGAGGGTTACAGCATTATGAAACACCATGAACAAAATTAAAGTGAAGAGAGGACGACAGATTTGGTTTTAAGTACTTACAGCAAATGAATGACTTAATTGAAGCTGTGTTTCCCACCAAATCCTGCGATGGTCAAAAGTTGACGTTCAAGAGCTCCCGGCGGAGCGTCAGTTTCTCCGGCCGGTGAAGCTGTTAGTAAGACGCCAGGCCCAAAGCAGCAAGGCGCCTCAACCACACCGCAGTTGGGGATATCAACGGAGAAACACGCGCTGAATAGCTTCATTGTTTTCTCGACGCTGTTTGCGGACGGGCTGAGGATATTTGTCTGGTAGCTTAGCGTATCTTCCCCTCTTGGATTTCACTTCTTGGCGGGTTAGGTGTCAAGTGCAAGTTGCAAGAATTGCTTTCAATTTCTGCCATCAGGCAATTAGTACCAGACATTCGGCCTGCCTACCATGGCTCAGGTTTCTCGAATGCCATGTTGGATTTCACGATGCCGTCTAAATTCATACAACTCTATTAGATGTGAGTGCCCCGATTTGAACTTGAAAGATGGATTCAACAAGAAACTCCTACATTGCCTACCGCTCCAGATCTGACGAACGAGCCCAATGTTTATATTTCTTCTTTCTACTTCTATAGATCTCCAAACCTCCTCAGGAACTCAATCGCAGGACCTTTCCTACCCCCTCTTTCCCTCCGTCTCCCAACTGCTTCATGAAAAAGGCATATCAACCCCGGATATATCCAAAATACCTGCTTCCGGACCCAAAGGCCGGCTCCTAAAGGGTGATGTCCTCGCCTATACTGGCGCAATACCGCAAGACTATGCGTCGAATCTTTCCGCTCAAATTTCTCAACTCGCACATTTAGACCTGAGTAATATAAAGGTTAAACAAGCTCCTGTCGCGGCACCGCATGCCGTGCCCCAAGATGTGCCCACATCTAAACCTGCACCCTCACCCTCACCCGCACCCACCTCCGCACTAGCATCTAGACCAGACCAACCCTCTCCGCCAAAAGAAACCAAAATCTCGGTCCCAATCTCCCTCTCCTCCGTCCTTAGCATGCAAGAACGCCTCCAAAAGACTCTAGGCATCACAATTCCCCTAAGTACCTTCCTCGCACGTGCCACAGATGTAGCCAACGAAGCCCTCCCCGCGTCCAAATCCAAACCTCGCGCCCAATCCGCCGATGCCCTCTTCGATGAGATACTCGGCATATCCCAAACTAATGCAACGGCCACAAACGCATTTACCTCCCGCGGAAACTATGTCCCAGACATAATTGCCCCGGAAGAGTACTCCTCTCCATCTACGCCTCAGAAAGCTAAGGAAGAGGATATCATCGACATATTATCTGGCAAGACCCGACCATCGACATCGACATCGGCATCGGTAATCTCCGCTCCTATCCCCAGCGAAGAATCCGCATCCTTCGACTACTCCGTTGACCTCGATCTTGCCACGAATATCTTCAGCATTAAAGTTCCCGCAGCTGATCGACTGCGCGGCGAGACGTTCCTAGCACGCCTACGTGCTGTGTTACAGGAAGAACCGGAGAGTTTAGTTTTCTAACAGGCTATATTTTTATATTCTACTTTTACTTTTACACGCCAGCGAGATATTTTCATATGTAAAAGAAATGGGCTGGCAAAAGACGACACTGATCTAACTTTCTCATTCCCTTTCCGTCCCTCTTCTTATTTTCTCTGTATTTTTGGTTCCCTTCGTGTCCACCTAGCTTCCAGAGCTCTGTTTTGTTAATAATATTTTCAGATCTGGCATACTTTCACCACCACAAAACTTCCATTCCTGTCTGTAACTGTGCACCATTTCCCCTTCTTAGCCATCTACTAAAAACGACCAGCAAAAAATGAATGATAGGAAGAGTACTATTTCCCAGGCCTTTCCCCATGCACTTGCTATGTACTTGTATTCCAGAGCAAACAGACAAAATGAACAAAAATTATAAGGTTACGAAAAAAAAGGGGTTCTCATCAAGTCAACGTTAAATTTATAATAAATGCTAATAGTATGCTCATTATCACATTCCCGTTCCACCCCCTTCTTTTCCCTTTGAATTCCATACACCATACACCATTGCCCATTCCTATATTTCTAATACCTCAAAAATAAGAACCCCAGCAAACATGACGCAAACCAGCCGCACACCTTGCCACAAACCAAAACGAAAAGAGAAAAAAAATGCCAGAACGCCAACAAACGCCATTATTTGCCCACCCCAAGAACACTCCCAAGTCCCGCCAATCATCGCCAACGCTGAAACAAAAGCAGTCATGACATCAAAAAAGATCTCCCGAAGGATCAGGCTTTGTAAAATAATGCTCAGTGTTTGGAAAAGAAAAAAATGAAAAAAAAGAAAAAAGAGAAAAAGAGAGAAAGAGAAAAAAAAGGAGGGGGGATAGAGACAAAAATTCGAAAGAACGATTAAATGGTCCATATTCGTTTCGATGAAAAGAAAACCGAGTTTAAAAAATTGGATTATGGAACAGAATGGGAGAGAGAGGTAGCCGTCCTTAACGATGAAGGTCGAAGACGTAGCTACAAGGCTAAGAAAAGCGGTTGAAAGCCAGAAGAGGAGGGAAAAAGTAGAATGGTAAAAAATAAAATAAAATAATAAAAAAGACTAGACACCTACCGTATAGTTGCGTAGGAGTGATACTTACTCTCCCTTCCATCATTCTTCAAACCTTTTTTATTAAAAATCTTCCAAAACCGCAACGTTTCATCACCAGCACCCGTAACGACGGTTTGGCCGTCGGGACTCATGGCCAGGTACAAGACACGGAACGTGTGGCCTGTCAGAGAGACAACCTGTTCCATGCGTGGGTATTTCCAAACGACGATCTGGTTTTGGCTGTAGCCGTGGGTGCTGACGATCTCATCTGAGTTTTTCGACCAGGCGAGATTGCAAACTTGACTTCCCGTGTCTACTTCCTTGATCTGGTGGCCGGTAAGGGTGTTCCAGAATTTTATCGTGCGATCTGCAGTACCGCCCCCTGATGCAAGGAGGGAATGTTGATGTGGAGACCATGCAATGGCTTTGACAGCTGCTATGTGGTCTGAAAACCGGAAAAGGGGTGTTTCGTTCAGCTTATCCCAAACGATTAACTTATTGTCGTTTCCACCAGAAGCTAGTTGTCCATCCTCAGTATTCCATTTAAGACCACAGATCTCTTGCTTATGGCCTGTAAGTCGTCGTAGGTATTGATCTGGAGATCGCACATCTCGATGAAAAATGGTTCGGTCTCTTGATCCCGAAGTGAGAATGTGGTCGTTCCAGGCAAGAGCGCCAACCCTAAGCGTGTGACCAGTCATTGTCCGTAACCGTCGACAGTGTTCGGCATCCCAGATCTGTACTAATCCTTTTCCAGTCCCGATCGCAAGATGGGTCCCCTGAGAGTAAGCTTGTTAGCATTTTGTTACGCTTGATAATGTCGATTAAATGGAATCATTAAGTACCCTCTGGATCCAGCTGACACTCGTTACGGTGTCATCTTGCAACTGGCATAGCTTGGTAACCTGACCATTCATGGAATCCCACATATAAACCGCTGATGCCAATCCCACACCTAATATATTACTACTCCCCCAATCCACTAGATTAAGGTAGAAATCGTCTGCTAGATCAGGCGCATCTAGAACCTTAAATGGAACTTTGTTTACATATCGCGGTTGTTTGCGCGAGCTTTGCAGAATCCGTTGGCTATCAAATCGAATTGGGGACAAGCTATAAAGCTCGGATCGAACATTTAAGTTAGGGCCATGCCCGCTACGAGGTGTTCGGGAGGGTGTAGGATTTCCGGAGACGTGCCGAGGAGAGGCGTAAGAGAAAAGATTTTTGCTAGGGGTGGACGGAGTTATGCTTGCGGGAGGTAAGGAAGAAGCGGCTTTGTATGAGGGTGGTGTACGTGAACGGGTAGGGTCATGAATTTTGGTCGAATACCCTGCGATGGGGTCTGGCGATAATGAGTGTAGGTCGGGTTGTGGGACGGTGTCCCCAAAAACTTCGCTTCGAAGCACTCTGGAGTATGTGCGATTGGCTTCCTCGGCTAAAATAAAGGTATATATTTAGCAAAGTTCAATTCTGAGTAACAAAAGCAGAGCCGCACTTACTCTTTTGAAAATGTAGCTCCCCATGAGGGGCCCTCTTTTTCGCCTTCGATGGGGTTGCAGGGCAACCATCTTCATGAAGCAAACTGTAGCTTGCCTGTAAATCCTGACCTTCACGGTTTGGAATGAACCTATAAAATGGCGGCGACAATTAGCCATATTCAAGACGACCAATCCAAAGACGTAGGTCTCATCAACGCAGCAAGCACAGAAGCCATTGCACCGCACTATCCCATCCATCCCCAATCCATCCCCAAGAAAGCGAAGAAGAAGAAAAAAAGGGAAAAGAAGGAGAAACCAAGATAAAACGCCGTACCTATCTCCATACACCCGTTGCCGCTTTCGACTGGGGCTTGTGCCTGGTGTTCTCTCCCGCGGCCGCCCGGCCTCCTCAAAATCCTTAAGAGCGCGCGCAAGAGCATCTGGATTTATGGGTTCTGAACCCGGCCTATGTCGAAGTTTCGTTGAGTCAAGGCTGGGATTGAAAATAGCGGCTCGGGGTTTTGCAGTAATGGGCGGGGTATGAGATTTGGAGCCGGGGGGAGAAGCAAGTTTGGCAATCGCAGAGGAATCATTTGTATCCACAAGATGTGTAGCTATCGCACCGCCTTTCTCTCCCCCTGTTTGCGCCATTGTTGATTGATGTCAAAGAACGAGTGTTTGTCCGGCGCTGTTCCTTTCAGCTTTGTAATAATATGGGGGCTGGGGGGGGGTATTTTGGTGGAATTAGGAAGGAGGTCTGGAGTAACGGCTCTGGAATAATTCTGGGGCTTGGAGTAGCTGCTTATGAAGGGCAAAAGGAACGATATATCGGGCTGAATATTGGGTGGATTCGCGATGTTGACATGGGCAGTTTTTCGTTATAGGTATCCCGGTAATCACTGGGCGACAAAAACAATCAATCAGAGCGACAGGGGGGAAGACGACAGGGGTAAGGGGAGGCAGGTAGAGTAAGAACAGGAGCACTGTTTGTCGGTATCCAGGAGTGTACTTTCAACTCCTGAGAGCACCGACAGTCGCGACAGACTGAGGAGAGGCGGAGAGACGGTTGGGGGAGAGGCAGATAAATGGGGTGTGCTCTGGAGGTTGTGATGTCGCTGCCGGGAGCCAGATACGGCCTGAAGGGGAAGGAACCGGCCACCGCGACTTTTACGCGAAAACACTACTCCGCTTTGGTACTAGCGCCTGTCGCTCCATCATAACATCCGCTGATGATATCCATCTGGGGGAGAAAGCCGCAAACAAACCCTTGCGGAGTAATATGGGAGTAAAGTCCTATGTACCCCAGAGATCTTTGTTAAACTAGCTCAACAACAAGTTACATTGGTACAGTACCACACCTCCTCCGCACAACACCGATTCTTCACACGGGTAATTGCCAGACCTGTAAATCACGCTGCTCGTGCAGCTACTACTAGTATTTAAGGCTTGATCCTTTTCGTTCAACAGAAACTCATCCAAGTCACCTTACCATGGCAAAGGTTGTTGAAAATTCAGACCTGTGACCTGGAAAACTCCAGGCTGGGCCCCCTGAAACTGCTCCCTGTTTACCTCATAATTTAGTTAAAAGGTAAAAAATACCTTTCCTTATCGTCGGTGTTTCAAAATAAATATTGAACCAAAGATTGATTATGGGGCATGATTTTATGTGGTGGAGATGAAGAGCTGTACCATCATGAGAAGAATTGGAACTTTACCCTGAAAACTGAAAACATGGTTTCAGGCATGAAGGGCTGGAGTACAGAACCCAGGGCCTGAACACTGACTTCTCAGACACGGCTGTTTGAAGGCATCATCGGCTCCTAACCCGGCCATGTAGCAGCAATAAACACGAAACCAACAATTACCATGGTACACCTTTTGTCGATTCCATCACCCACATCAGAAGTCCAGGGGTCATTAAATCGTAGAAAGCTAACAAATTCGGTGAAATTCTGCATTATTCCCCGTTCAAGGCGTGAGTCTTGTGTTGGGAACTGCGGGGGAGGATGCACAGATGGCTTTACTAGCGTGTCGTTGATCCCGACCCACCCGTTAAAAGCCATAACAAATCGCGAAAAAATCGCGATCGGTTTTCAGGAAAATCCAAAACATTTCTCAGAATTGTGCAATCCCCGATTTTGACTGGTTACGAGAGGACGTGCTAAACCATTATTGCACCCATGTAGCGTAGGGAAATTTCCTGCGTAAACACTACCCAAATAACAAAATGTTTGAATGACGCGAAGTGTGTGGGAATGATTGGATCTCAGACGAAGATTCCCACCCCAGCTCTTGGTGTGCTCGATTCACCACAAGGCAGTACGGAGTACTCCTTAGAATCATGTCCTTTTTCAATTGAAGCAATCTTCACGACTAAAAAGGTTGATTCCGCGAGGATATTAAAATAGACAATTTAACGCAGGGGGTCACTACTTCGTCGAGTGGTTTCTCAAGCACGGAGTACCTAGTGGCTGGAATAATGAACACCCTTTAATCGAACTTCTTCATCAACCACCCGGATAGCCCCGTGAGCACTCAATTTTGCTGTACAAAATATCCGTGCCGAGGTCTCTTAACTCTGGCACGGCAGATCCATCCATGGGATACTCTGTAGTAGTGTGGTGGATGGATAGTCCCGGCCCTCTGGGTGGCCTCGCTTCCCGAGCTGGTCCGTGCAGCGGGCCGACAACGTTTGCTGTCCAACTTTATCACGACGTCACTGCCCTCTAACTCTCCTCCATTGCCTATCCAATTTCTTCGTATTAGCTTATCATAAATAGAGAAGGCTTGCCTTTCTATCTATTAATTTAAGTCCCACGGATGATCTCGAAGCTTTGGGGAGAATCGCTTAGCACCACCCGCCATAGCATTCGTTCTCTTGGTCGTACATCTTCTGCTCTTGCTTCTGCTCACCCTGCTGCTCAATTTAACCCCCACAACACCCACAACCCCTCACCCCAGCCTCAGTCTCAGTCTCTTGGCCAGTGGCATATCGTAAGCCATTCCCGTAGTCTATCTTCCTCGTCGTTGTCATCTTCGTCCACTTCAGCCACAATGAAGGAAGTCGACTTTAAAGCTCAGGCAAATGATTTCCTGTCCTTTGTCAATGCCTCTCCAACGCGTAAGCCAGCTTCTTCTACAACTTTTTTTTGTTTATTTCTATATTTTTAGTATATATCACTAACGGTGCGTGTATTGATCTAACAGCTTTTCACGCCGTTGCTTCAGCCTCTAAGCGTTTGTTAGACGCCGGATTTATAGAGATCAAGGTGGGTTTAAATACCAACCCCCTCCCCCCCTCGCCCGTACGAGATGTGTCTATGCTAATCAAAACTGCATAATTTTAGGAGAGAGATTCGTGGGCATCCTCCTGTAAGCCGGGAGGAAAATATTACGTCACTCGTAATGGCTCAACCATCATCGCATTTGCAATTGGCAAAAAGTGGAAAGTTAGTATTCACTCACAAGCTAATTGAAGACATACTGTATACTCTTAACTAATGGCTAAAATTTTCCTATTTCCGTTCAGCCTGGTAATTCCATTTCTATGGTTGGAGCTCATACCGACTCTCCTTGCCTGAGGATTAAACCAGTCTCGAAAAAGTCTGGTGATGGTTTCGTGCAAGTCGGCGTAGAGACCTATGGCGGCGGTATATGGCATACGTGTAAGAATACCCTCTACGTCCTGAAATATTGCATTGATGGCTGAATTTGAATTAGGGTTCGATCGCGATTTGGGAGTTGCTGGCAGAGCCATGGTGCGAAATGCCAATGGGCATATCGAGGCGAAATTGGTTCACATCGAACGCCCAAGTATGACTATTAATACTCTCCCCGGTGTGCTGTCATAGATCTAATACTGTTTTCTAGTTCTGCGTATTCCGACACTCGCCATTCATCTTGATCGACAGGAAACATTCTCCTTCAACAAGGAAACTCAACTTTTTCCTATCGCCGGCATGGTCGCTGCAGAATTAGCCCGGAAAGATGGAGATCCAAATTACAAGAAAGAGCTAGAAATCCGAGCCAAAAACAACGGCAACGGCAACGGCAACAACACTGAGTCAACCGCCCCATTTACTCCACTCAAAGCCGCTACGGAACGCCACCACCCATACCTTGTCGAGCTCATCGCGTCCGAGCTCTCCGTCAACGCCCAAGACGTTGTCGACTTTGAAATGCTCCTCTACGACACCCAAAAGGCCTGCTTAGGCGGCATCTTGGACGAGTTCATCTTCTCCGCCCGCCTCGATAATCTCAACTCATCCTTCTGCGCAACAATGGGCTTAGTAAACTCACTCACGGACCCGCAATCGCTAGAGAACGACTCTTCCATCCGCCTCATCGCCCTCTTCGACCACGAGGAAATCGGCAGCCGTACCGCTCAGGGTGCAGACTCCAACGCCCTTCCCGCAATCCTGCGCCGCCTATCCGTGCTCCCCGGATCATCATCCTCACCATCAGCCGATCTCTCAACAGCCTACGAGCAATCTCTCTCAACCTCCTTCCTCCTCTCCGCAGACATGGCCCACTCCGTAAACCCCAACTACGCCACCAAATATGAAGCAGACCACAAACCTGAAATGAACAAGGGACCCGTAATTAAAATCAACGCAAATGCCCGCTACGCGACGAACTCGCCCGGCATCGTCCTCTTGCAGGAATGTGCACGACTTGCCGGCACCGCAGGCAACAGTGCAGGTACCGATACGACATCATCTTTCCAGGGCGTCCCATTGCAGCTATTTGTCGTCCGTAACGACTCAAGCTGCGGCAGCACAATTGGACCCATGCTCTCTGCAGCGCTGGGCGTGCGGACCCTAGATATGGGAAATCCACAGTTGAGCATGCATAGTATTCGTGAGACTTGTGGGACGAATGATGTGGGCTATGCGATCAAGTTGTTTGAGAGCTTTTTCCACCACTATTCGGCGCTGTCAACCACGATTTTGGTTGATTAGATGATTTTGGAGTGGAATTTATGTATGTATGGGGGCTTTATTCAGGACACGTTCGGGCAAGATGGAAGTGGCTATTATCCAACTTGCAATTTGGAAATGAAGATATTAGGGTTTATATTTTACCTATCATCTTGAGGTTACTATACATCTAGGTAGCTTGTTTTATCTAAGCTGTGGAATGAACGTAAGAAGCTGAATAAATAATTATATTTTCGGGATGCCCACACTGCATAACGTGATGTTCTCGAACACCTTGCTGAATACCAAATTGGTATCTTATCCAAGCCTAATGGAACTAATAAATATGCATATGTTTCTTCATCAGATTCCTTTCCATTCCTATCAATTTTCGGTCAAGTTCAACTTCTTCTTTGCTGAAAAAAAAAGGCCAGACCACCCTTAAAGCCTCTCAACAATTCAAAATAAAGCAAAGGTTACCCCTGCCCATTCCCTTCCTTCCCATACTTTGAAAATATATGAGAAATATGCACAGTTCTATATCTATCCACCTTTTACCAAAATGGAAACTATTATAAGGTGCGTCATACACAGTTTTTAAATTGCAAAACTAGTAAACTAAACTTGGGGGCATATATTGGCAGCGAACAACAAAATGTTGGGGAAGGAGGGGGGGGTGGAAGTGCAAAAGTTGCAGGAGGACAAAGTATCAATCCGTGACTTTGAACGAATCAACATTTGACAGGCCACGGGACAAATCAGTGTTATACGAATAATGGGGATGACAGGGGAAGATCCGGTAGGTTAAGATAGAAGTACAGAAAATGAAAAACAGAGTGAAGCCTGAGCAAAAGCAACATGTAGTATTGCCCTATGAAACGGGGAATGAGGTCACGTTTCAATGTATGTAGGTGACAAGCGTGAATACTAGGTATACTCTCAAAATACAGCAGCTCCAACCTTGGGCAAATGGTCGAGACCTCTAAGTGAAGCTCGTAGAAGTGAATATTGTCCAGATTGACTGCCGTTGTAGTTGAGGATAGCTGTGGTAATTCGTTTCGCGGAATTTGGAGGGTTCAACCAGGGAAATGGGCAACAGCGTTTTTTAAGTCTGTGGACAAGGGCAAAATCCATATTACAACAATGAAAAGCACAACTCGCTGGTAATGGCAAATGGAAGAAGGAAAGAAAGAAAATATTCCAGCCAGTAAGAGTCTGCAGATCTCTGCCATTCAGCTTCTCTTGGTGGGTATCCAATGCAACCGACAATCTTATCCGCTAGCCTGTCCTTCTTGATTAGTTCTCTATTAACAGCTTCTAAAACTGGAATTATGTTGGCTAACCATGAACAGCACCAATTGTACCAGCAGCAGTCTCGGAGAGTCAATACTAGAGGCATGGAACATAGCATTGGCCAACACGAATCAAATATAAAAAGGATGTGGCAGAAGGGAAACAGACAGTTGGCTACATCTTATCTCGCAATATCTTGGTAAAAATAATACTCAGACGCTTTCGTTAAACTCCTCTGCTGAATGAGCACAAGCGTTCGTATACGAGGAATTGCATGGCCCGTAACCCCAACATTGTGTGTGAGTCCGCTGGAGGGGATCCAAAAGAGATTGGCTTTGCCAGGGATGGGCACAATGTTGATAATCGTTGACATATTGAGGCTCTTCCCTTTGAGTCGAGCCTGACGGGTCTGGATAAGCGGAAAAAGTTTCAATAGGGGCCCTTCCAGTGGAATTGGTGGATGGATGCCGCAATGGATCCTCCTGCACAAGCTCATCGTCAGACTCGTTGTGCTCCGGGGGTGCGGATTCCGAATCACTGGTGTTAGGTTCCGTAGATAACAGAGAATATTGGGTCGAACCTTTTGCATTGTTACAAGTTAGGTGAATTGCTGTGCTAAAGTTTGAATGGAAGCCTTGTATATCCAATGAATGGCCCGTTGCCCCGATTTGCCAGTTTGGTGGATCTTGTTGCGTTTCAACCGGGGCGGCTGGAGCGTTCAAGCCTACTGGATAATTCACCTGCGTATCAGAAACCCATTGTTATATTCAGTGACCGTCATTGAAAGCGCTTGAAGGTTCTTCATTCCCCCCAGCATTGACATATGCTCGGGTGCTGGAAGTAGGGTGTCGTTGACGCTACGGAGCTCAAACGCCGAGTTGTTCACATCCTGTTGGGTAAACCCAGTTTCTCTCTTCCCATCCGGAACTCCAATATGATTTCCCCTATCCGTTGACGGCCCTTTCTCACAGGTCTGTTTCGGTCTTCTGAGCCCAGACAATCGCTTTAGACCAAACTTTCTCCCGAGTTTCTTTGCTGCCTTCGCCAAAGCAATACGCAACTATGGCTGGCTGGATGACAAAATCTATACTTGTTCCATCAAGCCTGCTGTTGTCTGGTTTCAGTCGCATTGCAGGGTGGGGTTCCATAATTTCGGATTCCCGACTAAAACCATGGTCGCGAAGGGTAGTAGAATCGTGAGAAAGAAATTTGATGTTATAATTTTGCTTTCTAAGCTTCAAAACCAGGTCTCCGGTACTAGCCATGATGTTTACCAAGCTCTGAAGGCGGGTAGTTGCTTGCCCTTCACTTAAGGGCCTTAACAGAGAGGCAGCGATTGCAAGGAGCCGACGTGCAGATTGTTCGTAGAAATTAGTGGTGTGGCTCAAAATACGGTTATATTCAACGAAATTGGTATGAAAATGATTTTGTCCATCCGGGAATAACATTCGCAAAGTAGAGCCAATCCACTCAGCTTTCCTATCTATACGCAGCAAATTTGCTTAGCAACTCTGAGTGTCGGAGACAGAATCACAGGTGACTTACGCGCGGGTACAGCTAGCATTAGCTCTGAAAGAAATCCCTGAAGCTTCTCTGATCTGCTTTCCGGAATTTCTTGTTTCAAAAAAAACAATGGGTGATCAATTATGGACCAGCAGGAGAAGTGTGCTAGAAGGGTATGTAAAAACATGAAATTCCCATATACCAACGTTGTAATTGCGAAGAACCTCCCAGAGAAAAGAGCGAACAGCATCTCTTCCTCCTCCACGTCCATACAGGCAAGATCCTCAAACGCACGGAAATCAACAGGGCCTTGGAGTGAATATTCCCGTGCCCAGTTGCGGCACATATCCACTAGGTCGTCGAACATATTGCGAACATCGCCGTCATCCATCCTATCCAAACCGCGTCCCTCACGCAGACCCAAGACGTCTTTCTGAAACTCGTTATTCCGCTCCCTCAAGCCAGAATTTTCGCGCTCAAGGAGAGAGCACTTGTTTTCCAGAGATGCAATAGTTTGGGAGGCGTCTTGAAGTTTACTTCTTAGTGCAAGATTTGATCCAGCCCTGGGTTTCTTTGCTGGTTCACTCGATTGCTCGTCATTGCAGGTCCTCTTAGGGCATCGAGTGCTGAGGTTCACCCCGCCACTCTGATCTCCTTGATCGCGGATAATATTTTCCGATGCACCCTTGTCAGGATCCATGGCTGAACTGGCAGTGTAAGTCAAGCTTCAGCAGTGGGAAGAGGGAACTTTTAACAAACTATGGATAATATGTCAACAGGAAATGCAGCTACGGTTGCGAAGTGAGGCAGCACATTATTTCAGTCGTGAAATCACGCTGGATGGTAAATGGCAAACGGAGCTAATCAGAGTGAATTTGTTTCGCCACCAAAACTTGAACAACACAGAAGTTGACTGAAGGCCAACCTCAGGTAGACAAAGAGCTCTCATGTTTTCTTTTCAAGCATAAATTTCCCTCTACCCTCAATTAACCTGCCGGTGTTGAGATGTTGGTATACACGTCGATGTCAAAATAGTCAGAGCAACAGTGGGAATAAGGTGGCTCTGCCAGTGTGTGGTCAGCGGTCTGCCTCTCATCAAGCGGTTAGGTCAGTTCACACAAAGTCATAAGGGCAAGCCTTGTGAAATAGTACAATTCTAGATACCAGCGGAAGTGGGCAGATCAAGCGAAAGTAAATCGACCGAGAAATCGTTCAAAAAACTCTCACAAGATCTCTTGCGACAAAGCAATATCCCCCGCTCACCCAAAATCTAGTCAATACCTGAGGGACAAAAACGCTCTCGAAAACTTCGTTAATATCAAGCTCCCTTACAGGATGTCGCCAGTACTTCCGTTTGGGTTCAATGGTCAGAGATCAACATACCTAGGTTCCAATACTAAGCTATGACTGACATCATTTCCAGACACCCCAACAGTCCCTCGCACCCCTCGTACCCCTCGTAGGCAGATGCCAAAGGTTGGAAACAAAGGCTTGCAAGGCGAATTAACAAGCCCAAACATAGTCAAACGTAAGTTAAGTACAGTACAATACAGCTCTAAAAGCTAAATATGTTTCTCGCAGGGGAAAATGTAGGTTACAATGAATCCTGCTCTCCGTCTCCGGCCAAAAAAAAGGGCAAAAAAGATATCCCAGAACGCCGGTTAATCATTGGAATTGATTTTGGCACAACTTATTCTGGTACGAATACCGAGAGCATTTGATTATTCACATGCTGATACGATAGCAGGGGTAGCCATGGCCCATTCGAATGCAGAGCCGGGAGATATCGAAGTTATTAAGGAGTGGCCAGGAAATTTTGAGGTAAGGATAAAGGTTCCTTCAACCATTGCAGACCGAATCAACAATTCGGAATTCCGTCAATGGGGGTACGAAGTAACAGCCGGGATGCCTTGCTCTTCATGGTTCAAATTAAAAATGGCCCCCAGCAACACATCAGCAATCCAGGATGATCCCCTTCTGCTACATAGCGTCGGTCCCAGTTTATTGCGGGTCCCAGACGGCGAAACGCCACGAACGTTGTGTGAAGAATACCTCAGCCGTCTGTATAAGCATGTTCTGGAGAAAATTGGAAGAGAATATACCAATGCAATGGTAGATACGTTACGGGTTGACGTGGTATTGACAACGCCCGCGGACTGGAGTCGGGGTTATAAAATCGCACTGGTTGAGGCCGCGCATGCTGCAGGAGTCGCATCCAGAATTGGCGACTCGATTTCGACGATCGACGAACCAGAAGCAGCTGCACTCGCTGCCTTTGAAACCTCTCGGAAATTGGGCAATGGTTCAATTTTCAAGGTAGGGCTGAGAGTACCTTTCAATCACTCTTGCGTAACTTAACCCGAGCAGCTAATTTAACTGCCGTCAATCCTTACGGTTCCAGGTCAAAACAAACGTAGTTGTTGTGGATATCGGAGGGGGCACAATCGTAGGCACACGAGCCGAAAATATTTTTAACAAAACTTGACGCAAAATTAATAGGATATTATAACATAAAACATCGTTCAAAACAACCCTCTTACGGTAAATGAGGCATGCATAGGAACCGGTATGTACACTTAAGCATCCAACAGAACGTCTTTGACAGAGCATGAGGCACAGGTGCAAAGTGCGGCGCGACAACAATCGACCGGGAATTACACCGGTTGATGGAATCGAAATATGGCAACGCATTTTCCAGCCTCCAAGTTAAGGAAACTGGTCATGGTGGTAAGTTTATGACAAAATTCGAATCCGTCAAACGACGGTTCAAAGGCCATGGTATCGCGTACGACAAGGAATACAAGCTGCCTCTGCTCATGGACGTTGAAGATGGTACCGGTTACGAAGGCGGCCTAGGGGAAGTAACCATCACAAGGGAAGTTGCATTCCAGAGCCTGGTTGATCGTAGTTTCGGTCACTAAATTCATTCTTCGAAGTGAGGAAATCGTACAAATGTTCGACAAGGTCGTAGCACGAGCTTTTAAAATGGTACGCGAACAAATTAAAAGGGCCATGGAAGAAAATAAGCACCCCGTGAACGTAAGTCCCTATCGGCATTTTAATCAAATGGAATGTCTTTAGAAGCTGACCGTGTCAGTTGATTATTCTTTGTGGTGGAATGGCCGACTCTAAATATGTTCAGAATCGTTTCGATCAGTTCTGTAAAGATGAGTTAGAAGGTAAATCTGAGACTATTGTTCCACGCGACTCTTGGTCAGCCATTGCGAGAGGAGCAGTACTCCATGCTCTCAAACCATCAATGGTGGGAAGCCGCAAAAGTAGGTGGAGTTACGGGATTGAAGGCCACCGAGCTTTTGACTCCAATAGTGACTGCATAGAAAACCGGTACGACTGCCCAGTAATGGGACCACGCGGTACAGGATATATCGCATGGTTTATCCATCGGGCAAGAAACCCGAGAAAGCAGAAACTCCAGCTCAAGGTACAGCGGTTAATCTTTCAGCAGGACGACATCGTAAAGGACAAAGTAAAATGGATCCATGGGTACATTACGATTCCAAATAATGGCGCCGCTGCTAGCAACCTTCTATTGTATAGGTCAAAGAGCCCTACACCTGGAGACAGAGTTAACGGCCAAGGTAGATCCAATCCGTAGGCCTTGAACACAACCACACAGAGAAATTTCCGCAACTAATGGCTGAAATAGGTGTTGAACAGTTCGCAAAACTTAACATCACCACTCTATTTCAGGGCTCAGAGACGAAAACAGATCTCATGATAGGGCATAAAATAGATGTCAACGAAAAGACAGTGCAATTCGAGGCGAAATCCGGTCGCAAAACGCTCGGGAGGATTGAAGTGGAATACAAAGAGGATGAGAAATGAAAGCGAGGTGGCCCCTCTGTACGTCTTCTGTCTTCGAATTGGATAGAGTTGGCGATAAGATATGGGTTGTAGTCTGGTTTGATTATTATTTGGGGGAAATAAGGATTCGGAGGAAAGAAGATCCGAGTTGGTTTCCTCGTTGAAGGCGGCGAAACTATGGGAATCCAGCAGTATTATTGTAATGACCACAGCTCACTGGTCCCAATAGCTTACATTACCTGCCAACAGGGAAATGTAACTGTGAGCTACTCTATCAGGGACAGGTTTCTTCTAGTTCTTATTTCTTTTAAATAGTCCAGTTCCTTTTTTTCTCCAAGCAACTAGTTACGAAGCAATACAAATTGGACAAGTTGAAGTCGCTCCGTACTTCCTTGGAGTCCCCATGTCCCCTCTATGACCACTCCGGATGTCTTTCGAGATGCGCAGTACATCGCCGACGTCTCAAACATTCCCTACGATCCCCGCGACGATGACGGAATTGGCGATCGCCCCGGGGTGTCGGGGAGGTCCTACCGGAGGGCTGTTTATGCGAGCTCGAAGACCGTTATGCTTGAGCGGTTGCTGCGCGACCTGGATATGCTGATCTACTGCGAGCTGTCTGCCGTTTACTATATGGAGTAGGTAGCCTTATTGTTAGTACAGGTTATGGTGATATAAATTGCTCTGATGCTGATTTAATGCGCCTTCGGTTCGTAAATAGCTGTTCAATTCTCCATTTCGCCATCCGCGCTATAATCCAATTCATCTTCTTCACACCTAAAGCCGGGCAATTACCCGAAACATCAACGACAGTGCCCCCCATCGTAACTGTTTTTGCGAGTAATATATTCTGCATATTCCTCCACTATATGTCATCTAGCCCTGTGGCCGGTGAGGCATCTCGAGGCTACCTTCATGGCGGGCTATTTATCGACTTCGTTGGACAAAAAGGCCCCGTATCCAAGTTCCGCCTATTCCTCCTCGACCTTATCATTCTTGCGATGCAAGTTATCATGATTTGTGTCATTCTAGAAAAGGACAGAACCAAACTGCTTGGGAGGTCAGCAGAGTCCTTACACCGCGTTCCAAATCTAGAAGACCACGATTCCGAAGAACGAGGGGTACCACCAAATCACGGAAACTTGCTGGGAATGAGTGATGAAGCCACAGCGGACGATATCGAAATGCAAGATCTCACCTCTGAACGATCTTCGGAGGAGAGCAGTGCTAGTCTCCTCGAATTCGAAGCCGAGCGTGGAACTTCTGCGCAGGCCAGGGACAGGCATCCTCGAGACCCTTTCGTATCAGCTCAGGCAACCATTGCAGATATAAACGTTTTTCAGAATCTTCGGGATCAGTGGTATAGTGTCCCACGAACGAATGCCAGTCAGTCGACTGGTTCTCAATCCACAGCATCGACTCAGAACGGCATGGTGATACCCTTCCTTCAGCGGGGCTTTCGATTCCAATTTCGTACCATTTCATGAGAAAAGGCATCATTGGCACCGATATCTAACGCATGCGTTATTTTTAGACATTTTTACGGCGTTTAGCGGCTTGTTAGGCATACTCATTTTTTTTTTCCCTCCATTTCTAATGAAACCTACTTTGACGCTGCTCTATTCATAACTTTTATGGTGTGTGTATCAATTGTCACTAATCACTTTTCTGTCTATTCCATATTGTACACAATGAAATCGCGGCTTACAGTACCTACACGAAGGAACAGAAAGGAAATGGGAATGAAAATAGGAGAGCATATTCTGGTATATAAAATTCCGAAACGTGTCTAAAATACCACAGAAGGGAGTCGCAATCCAGAGGCACATCATTCCATCTATCAAATAGCATTAAAAAAGGGTGCCTAAATGCAACATAACCCATCCATATTCATACAAGCAGGGTCAAAATGACACAAAAATGAAAATAAGCATAAAAAACAATCCTACGATTTCTCTCCTTCCCCACCACCACCGCCACCACCACTCCTCTCCCCATCCTCTGCCTTTGGCTTTATCCTCCGGTCCAGAATCTCATCTACAATCCCCATCTCCAGCGCCTCCCGCGCCCCCATGAAATAATCCCTCTCCATCCATTTCTCAATTTCATCAAGCGACAACTCCTTCGTCAAATGCATCTTATAAATCTCATTGAGCTGGCGGCGGACGCGCAGGATCTCCTTTGCATGGATAGCGATGTCCGTCGCTTGCCCGAAGTACCCTCCAGAGGGCTGGTGGACCATTACAGAGGAGTGGGGAAGACAGAATCGTTTGCCTGGGTGGCCGCCGCAGAGGAGGAGTGAGCCCATTGAGGCTGCTTGGCCGACGCAGATGGTGCTGACAGGGGCGGAAATGTAGGTCATAGTGTCATATACGGCAAGGCCTACGGTTAAAAGGTGGTGGTAATGGTTAGCTGATGGCATATATATATATATATTTGTTTATATACTGGTGCGCACCTGCTGTTACTGATCCTCCCGGTGAATTTATATATAGGTGGATTGGCTTCTCGGGGTTATCTGCTTCGAGAAATAGAAGTTGAGCTACGATGGATGCGGAAAGGCTTTCGTCGACTTCGCCATTGAGGCAGACTATGCGCTCCTGCGAATACCATTAGCATTTTTACAAGATTCTCTCGCAATTGCGTGCGCTGAGGTATTATATTGTACCTTTAGTAGTCGAGAGAAGATATCATCTGTTTGCAAGTAAATACAGTGTCAGCTTCGTTGTTGGGAAATGGTAATTGATTGATTCATCACACGCGCTCAGTGCGTACATGTATGCCAGCCACCTCCCTGATCAGTTAGCCTTTAAGATCCTATTCAGCTGTTGGAAATCTGAAAACTTACGACAGTCTCAGTCACGAAAGGCGTGGGTGTCCATCCCCGCGGTGGAGTTAGAGTCGGCCTATATGAGTAGCTTCTACCTGTCGCGAGGGAGATTTGCCGGGCTGCTGGCCTGAGCCACCTTAAGGAATTCATTTTAGGCCTTAATATTCAAACAGCTAAATGAGGTAGATGTGTAAGAAAGTTTAAGAAAAATTGGCTGTTTTAGTTGGCATGAGCTGTGCAGTCGAGTGATAGTACCATTTATTTAAATATTTATTGTGGCGGACGAATTGCTTGCGAAAACAGATTTTTCCCAGCCACCCTTAGAATATTAGTAGCAAAACACCGCAAAATAATCAAAATATCCACGTTTCATCTAGAATCATTAATATCATTTAAATACGCGTTATATATCATTCAAATACATGTCTTTCTTTTCTTTTTCATCAATATGTCACCTCAACTCAATGATTTTATCATCAACAAGATTGTACGTCTTTTAAAGAATGATTATAAGCCTGTCAATATTGCGCGGAGCATTGATTGTCATCTGGTCACTGTATATTGAATTCAACAAAATCTTCATTGCTTTGAAATCTCTAAAAGTTCTTGTTCAACATGCAGAGTGAAGCTAAAGATCATATCAGATATCTTGTTAGAATTAAAGAATTTCTTTGAAATGTATCTAACTGTATATTGTAATGAGACTGTCTGCTTTGTAAAGAATGAATTTAATATTAATATTTATTCACAGTCAATATTAAGAATATTAAAGAAATTAAACTTAATGTAAAAGAAGATGATCAATATTGCAATCAAATATCACTATAGAATCTACTAATCTGTCAGTTCTATTCTAATATAGATTAAATCTGTAGTCATTTAATGCAATGAAGAACTTCAAGCTGAATGACGTATTTAACTCACTCAGTACTTACTTAATCAACTGATCTTTTTAAATGAGAGTGCTGTGAATGAATGTACAGTGAATCAACAATATAAATGATCAAGCAGAGAATTTTCTTGTCATGTTAAAAGATTCTGTAAACAATCTTAAAGATGATTAATTTTATCTGCAATAACTGTCAATGAATATCTTGATTATGATATATATCAAGAATCTTATAATACAGAGAGATTCAACAAATTTGTATGTGTTTAAATACTGTTTAAATGTTAACAAGATTATCACTATTTAGTGATAAATAACTGCAATATACATCATTTACAGACTTTAAAGAATCTCTGTTGTAAAGCAGGCGTTGAACTGCTGTTTTTATCACTCTATTCATCTGATTATAACTTAATAGAAGAGTCTTTTCATATGTTAAAAGAATGAATTAAATGATATAGAGATCAGTTGAATACTCAGTTTAATAAAGATTTTAAAGCATTTCTGCATCATGCAGTTGAGAGCTTTATAGAAGAAAAAGATGTAAAAGAATATTTCAGATCTGCTCATATAGAATAGTACTGTAATAACTAAAAAGACTTAGATTATAATTTAATCAATTATAATACAGATTTAGAAGTTGAAGCAGTAGAAGATCTACTCTTATTACTACAAGCAGTTAAAGATGATTTAAGCTTCTGTAATATTGCTCATCATGCTAAGTTTTTTAAATCATCTTATATGATTTAAAATATACTTATTCTAATATTTAAATCTATTAACTGTGTCTTTGTCAACATTTGTATATGATCTAACTCAAATCTCTCATTCTTAATGACAATCTTAGCATCTAATATAGTGAAAGCTCTATTAGATCTTGCTTTTATTAATCAATCGAAGAACTCTTTAAAAAAGAGATCTACGTGTTCATCAAACTCAGGTATTAAACTGCTTCAAAGTAAAGACAAATTCAACAGTAAATTTAACAGCAAATTCAACAGCAGATTCAACAGTGAATTCAACAACAGATTTAACAGCAGATTTAATAATGAATTTAACAGTGAATTTAATGAATCTGATGAATGATAATGAGATTGCATATTCAAATTCAGTTTTTCTATTTCTTTCATCATATATTTTATCATTATTACATTGATTATCTTACTTAAAGACATTGTATTCAATGAAGTTGAAGCTGCAGAAGCTAAGAAAGAGAATATAACTATCAGTATTTAAAAAGACTGTATAAGAATAGAAGAATTAGTAGATTCATTTCTTTTCTGTTTCTTTATCTTCTTTCTGTTCATTAATCTTTTTATCATCTTTCTTAAAGAAGTCTTAATCACTGCTTTGTCATGTTTAATATCATCTATTCAACTGACAATCTCACTACTTAAGAGTTGAATATGAGTATTGTCATAAGCTATCCAGCAAGTGCTCTGTTCAAAGTTGTGACAATTCATCTTTTAACAACATCATTTTACAGTTATCTTATGTTTAATTTGTAAAGATTCTTGTTTATTTAATCAATGATTTTAAATCTTCTTTAATTGTTGATTAATGACTGTAATTTTTAAATGTGTAGATGACTTTTCATTATTAAATATTTCAAGAACTTAAGAAGATTTAGCAGAATAAGATGAGATTGCTTCTTTTTTAACATCAAGAGCTCTTTTTGATATTAAAGTCTGAGTTGTTAATTATAAATCTGACACTTCAAAGAAAGCTGCAGGATCATGTATTGAAGACATGTTTAAAGATAGAGTTAATATATTAAGAAGATTAAAAGATGTGATGATCTTAATGATAAGTTCACTCATCTTCTTCTTATATAACTCTTTTAAAAGATTAATAATCTTCATTTAATCTCTCTTCTTCTTAATATTGATCTTCACTAAGAATTCATGTTTGTTAAATAAGATGACTGTTATATGCTCTAAAATCTTCATCTTCTTACAGTTCTGCTTTGCAACAAACTCATTAATCATTCTTCTAACAGTATATTAAATAAAATAAAGATCAATAGCTGAATCACTCGTTGAAACAGTTTAGAACTTGATTTTTAAGAAATTCTTTATTCCATTGATAGTCACCTTCTCATACAATCTGTATGAGAAGTCAGGCTTGGAAGTGAGAATTCGTTCAGAGAGGCTAGGATTTTGTAAATATCATGAGTCTTCAAGCTGAGTCTCTATATCATCCTCATCCTCATCCTCATCCACCTTCTCTATCTCATCATTATCTGAAACAGGAACAGAAACAGACGGTTTAAGAAAACTGAGGCGCAGGGTAGTAGAAGTCTTTTTGCAAGGCTTGAAGACAGATCGGCGAGCATTGCGAGGCATATTTATTGAAAAGAACGGGTTGATATATGTAAATTTGATGAAAAAGGAAAGAAAGACGTGTATTTGAATGATATATAACGCGTATTTGAATGATATTAATGATTCTAGATGAAACGTGGATATTTTGATTATTTTGCGGTGTTTTGCTACTAATATTCTAAGGGTGGCTGGGAAAAATCTGTTTTCGCAAGCAATTCGTCCGCCACAATAGGATGATCTGAGGCTTTCAAGTTGATGCCAAGCCGCGCATGGTCTGAATTTCTTCAACGCCAACAATGGATTGCTGACCTTGATGAGAGCACTCAATTGCCTTTCAGCGGCTAGGCAACACGAACAATGACTACAAAATGCCCATACCGCCACATTTCATATGCATCATGGCGTCTGAAAACCTTTCATCGTCTAGCCGTGGAAGCCGCCTACAGTCTTCCTTCGCGTCGGAGTTTCACAACCAGCTCTAGGTTCCAATTCCCCAAGCCAAATCCTAACCAGAAAAAAAGGCATGGGAATAGGAGGCGGCAAAGAACGCAAGAGCTCTCGAAGCTTGATAGCCTACGCACCGAAATCTCCACCCTCGTTGAAGAATTGAAATGTGAGCCACCAAGTACGCAATCGCCTGACGCTTCTCCACCTGGTGAACGGAAAGAAAGCATACTGGAGCTGTCCTCACAACCGGGAAATCTACGTAATTCACATTCGCGACTTTCACAATCCCTTCCGAAATCCCCCATAGTCACAAGGCTAGAACGAAGGGCGAACAAGCGAAAACCCCGAGCTGACAGGCCAGATATCGACCGCCTAAAATACAATCCTTGGGCGCAGTTACTGGCAAGCCCTGTGCGCATGTGTGCTGCGACTGGAGCCCGGATACCGGAAAAGCTGCTGGGAGACTGGGGCTTGGTACAGCATCCGGAGACACAACGGTTATGGTTCATGCCCGTGGACCTTGTTAAAGACGAACTTGAGAGAACTAGTGCGAAGAGTGCCCCGGTGCAATCAGAGACGAGCGATGACATTTCTGAAGATGACTCCGTACCACCACCTCCATCTCCACCTCCATCTCCACCTCCACGATCCAGATTTCCCGGCTTCTACATGACGAGTAATGTGGAGCTGTTGGATGCTATTTCAAATATGAAGGGGTCCCAGCCGGGTCGTCTGGTTCCTAATAATTGGAAAACACCTAAGGGTCCCTTGCCGCGGAAAATGTATTATGTTTTTCGAAGGGATATGGCAGGCTTTTTTTTAGCACGGATGAGGGAGAGAGTGTTGGTGTGGTTAAAGAAGGCGAAAGGGTTACGGCCTCTAGGGCAGAAATTGGGGGATTGGACCGTCTTGGACACGGGGGCGGAAGCGATTGGAGAGGAGGCGCTGCGGGAAAGTTTGCAGAAATTGGGAGACTTAGAACATGCAGCGTGGGGAGCGGTGTTTATATCAAGGAAGACAGGTGGGGAGGGAGCTGTCAGCCCGCTGCAGGGAGGAAGGTCAGCAGTTGGAGGGAGTAGCTCCCAGATATCTTCGTCTCCCGAAGCAGGGCCGACAGAGGAATCAACGTCTGCAGATCCGACTATTACTCTAGAAGCTCATTCAGAATCGAGCAACCCATCTCCAGCACTACCCAAATACATTAGTCTGCCTGCCACAGGTTCGATGGTACCAGTGTTTGATCTCGTAACGCTCTTGACAGGTGAGCAGCTTGAAGCACTCCGTCAACATGCAGATATATTCCAGCACCCTGCAGTTTTCTACCGACCCGGCGATAGAGCGCCTGTTTCGATGATCTCTTGGCTCTGGAATCTCAACATGTACATGATGAAATACGATAAATCCTGATTTATACCAAATCTTAATATGTGTGTATAATACTTAACACTGTTGAAATTTGGACATATATAATATCTTATGCCAGTGTATACCTAGCAAATATGAAAACCTGGGCGTTTAAGGCGTTGAGTGGAATAGAAAATAGAGACTCATTCCAAGAAATATGTTTAGAAGAAGCAGCAAGTGTCCAGAAATATATTTTCCCATCTATCACTGGTCTATGTGGAGTATCATTCAAGTAATAGCCCCCCCGAAACCCGCCTTCCGCGTCTATGAAAAGAACAGACTCCATGAAAAAGATAGGTGTACCGAGTTATCATACCTTCAAGTATACCGAACCTCACCAGTTTACGCAGCCTTAAGCAAATCGTTCAACTTATCCACATAAGCCACAGGCCGTAACGGGCCCGTCGTAAAATCCTCCTTGGTATTCACCCCGGTCAACACCGCCAACGTACCTCCCAGTCCCCCCTCAATCCCAAACCTAATATCCGTATCCAACCGATCACCCACCATACACGCCTTGTGTCTCTGAAACTTAAACTTCCCCTCGATCGCGTCCATCATAGCCTGACTAGGTTTCCCGAGAGAAATAGGCTCCTTACCGCCCAACATCCTTATAAGTGGTGCACTTATCGTGCCCGCACCAGGGAATAACGAGCCAGCATTAGGCAGCGTGCTATCAATATTAGTCGCAAGGAATACCGCTCCGCGCTGCAGGTAGTGATAAGCAAGTGCCAGTTTCAGGTAGTTGATGTGGAAATCAAGGCCGGCAAGCACGACGCCGACTTCCGGGTCGATTATGGAGCGGTCACCGACGGCAATCTGACCGAAGTCGTGTGGGGTGATGTCGCGTCTGTAAGAAGAGTCTGTGCCGCCAATGAAGGGAACATTTTCTGCTCTGAGTTCTTGCTCGATGCCAGTTTCGCCGAGGACGAAGACTTTTTGTTTGTTTGGGGGAAGGGTTAGGATGCGGGATATATATATCGAGGCGCTGTAGGAGGAGGAGAAGATTTCTTCCTGTAGGTCCATTAGGATTTATACATTTCGTAAAGCAGGGGGTCGAGGTTGCATACGATGTCCGCGGGAATTCCCAAGCTATCCAATTTCTTCTTATAATCTGCGCGGGACTTGGTGCTATTGTTGGTAACGAAGATAATTTGCTTTCCTGGATTAGTTTCCAACAACGAATTTTCAGCCAAATATTAGCAGGTTTCCCCATATTCTTCCAGAAATATCATGTTTGTTCTGTATGGGGTGGTGTAGCTGGGTACACATACGGGTACACACCTATCCGCCTTAGCATCTCCAACGTCTCAACTGTTCCCTCGAATATAATATCTCCTGACCATAAAACGCCTAGATATCACCTTGTCTGCTCAGTATACAGTCTGGTTGATGATGGAATCCAACCGATGAGTAACGGGTCGGGGTAGGGGGCAAGCAGAACAGACCATCGCAGTCAAACAAAAACACCTAGCAGCCGCAATTCAGTATATGTATATCAAAAAGGATACCTTCTCACGAATATTCGTAGCGCGATGAAGTATAAAGGGAAGAATGAACAAACACCAAAGTGGGCGCATTTTACTTACATCGAACTTGTCGAGAAATTCTTGGATGCCAGTTCGATCACCTGTTAGGTATTTAGGTACTTCTGCCATTATTAGCCAGTGAAATGTCTTCCGGGGAGATTCAATGGAATGAATAAAACCCTCTTCAAATTTGACGCAAAGAGTGGAATGAAACTCGCGGGCTCTCGTTCACAATAAATACTCCGTTATGCGTAGGTGGTGCGGTTGAGATTGAGCATGCGGCAAGCCGCAATCTCCGCCGCTTAAAAATTTAAAGTTCCGGGAATGCAACTCCGAACGCTTTAACGTAGCCCAAAAAGACTGTCAATTCCATTTTAACAATGCCTTCGCATTGATTGAAAAGGTTTGGTCGTGCATTGGAAATAAAGTAGTTTTCAATGAGGCGATATCTTATGATTTCTATGTAAAAGGGCTCAATCATGCAAGAGATGTCATCCCCAAACAAGTTGAAAGCGAGCAAAGCGGTATAATGTCCTACTTGCTGGTGAGAAATTCAGAAAAAATACTGTGGCACAACAGCTTATGCAAAATTATCGTAATTCGTAACTTGCATTTCATTATGAGGTATAGAAGTAAGGAATAACTGTACGGTTACGTTGTTCACGAAGGACGCCCTAAAATCTCTGAGATCCTTAACGCCATATCTAAAATGGTAAGATGCTCGTCCGCTCCGTCAATCAGCCGTTTATCAAACTCGGAGAATACCATAACAATGCTATTTTTGTGAATATCCGGTATTGAATCATCAAACACGATGATTTGATACAGCTTTTGTCATTCGTTAGTCCAGGGGGGCTTCCTTAACACATAGAATATGGATTTTTACATACCTGAGTTAACATCTGCGAGGCACTCCAGCCTTCCGCTACTATATCAGTTACCACTTTCGACACATCTTCATACGATGAACGACCCTTCTTCGGTTGCAGCGCCTTGATTAATCGATTCACAATATCATCCGGAACAACCCCTGCGATTTCCTCAATTGTTCTCACAGTAATAATTCCATCTTCACCATCACCAACATCAGTCATCTCCTCATCACCACCCTTGTCCTTGCCTGCCGGCTTGGACGATGTCTTGGACCCCACCAGCCTCGCCGCGCTCTGCAAATACGTGATAGCCCGCCGCAAATCACCCTCACTGCACCGAATCAACGTCTCAATACACCCGTCGTCAAGCCTGAGTTTCTCCGTTCTGGCAATTTCTTCCAGTCTGCCCCCTGCCGCCGCACCATCCAGCGCCTTGAAGCGGAATTTACTACACCGGCTCGCCAACGGATCGATGATCCTCGTCACGTAATTACACACGAGGCAGAAGCGAGTGATGCGGCTATACCGTTCCATCGTACGTCGAAGCGCCGATTGCGCATCTTGTGTCATACTATCGGCCTCATCGAGAATGATGATTTTGAAGGGCGGGCAGGGGTACTGTTCGCGGTAGGCGCTATCTGAGGCGGGTGGGTGGGATAGTTGCATTCTTGCAAAATCTTTTATTTTCTCGCGGACAATGCTAATGCCACGTTCGTCGGAGGCGTTGAGTTCAAGGATGCGGGAACGGTATAGTTGGGGGCCGAAGAGGGATTTAGCCAGTGCGAGGATTGTGGAAGTTTTGCCCGTACCAGGGGGCCCGTAGAAGAGCATGTGTGGTAGCTTTTGGTTTTTGAATGTGAAATCGTAAGCATGCGCTTAAATACAGGGGAATTGGGCATATTAGCCCGATATAAATATACATTTGAAGCTTGAAGTGTGCGTTGAAGCACCGTCACTGTATGTTCCTGAGAAGCTACATCATCGAGGGTTTTCGGCCGGCTGAAAGGACAGACGTTAGTAATGGCACGGATCTTTGACATATATATTGCGATTGACATACTATTTCTCGACCCATGGCTGTAGCCTCGTGGTGTCACCCTCTTTATCTGAAGCTTTTGATTTGGACGTGCCAGCCGCCGCAGCTGCTGCGCGGGCTTTATTGCTGAAGAAATTTGATGCCATGGGGGCGGTTAACAAAGTATAAACGAAATTGAGGTATTATTATGTCGGAGGATGCAGTGGGGAAATTAAAAAGGGTAAAAGTGCGGTCGTCAGTGCCTGCAGACGGACTGTATACAAAGACAAAATAATGGATATCCAGGACGCGTGAATCACGTGTAGACGCGCTTTTCAATTTAACGATACCAGAAAATGAGGTTTTTTTCAGAACAATCAGATTAATGTTTTAACACAGTAACTATTATTAGCATGATGAATATTCAATTAGTACTAAAATTTACTATGAATATATAATTGATTTTAATATCATGTAATTAAATTATCTCTGTTTCAGATTTATTTTTCACATTTGGTTGTGTTTAATTAATAATGCCATTCTAACAGGATCTGAGTGGTGTAGTGTAGCTATCTGGTGGCTATCCGTGCCCGCACCCACACTAGTATGGGTGCTGGCCACAACGATAAAATTCGTGAATCTATTCATCTTTTCAGCGCGTTTAATATCCACAATCAATGAAATACTAATTAAACTATACACTATGAGAATCGCTAGCATCTGAATTATCTATAATTTCCTCAGATTCTGAATTAATCTATTGTTGTAGAAGATTTGACGCGTTTTGACTCTGAGTATTCTCACTCATAGTTCTCTCACTTTTAGTGAAGACGAGCGCGGAGTCGTTGATAAGGAACCTCAAATCCTCGCGCCAAATCTGTGAGTTTTAAATCAGGATTATCATTGTATAATTGAACGACCTTCTCAATCTCTCTCTCAATATCATGATAAGATTGAGCCATTGTGTGGATATTAAACGCGCTGAAAAGATGAATAGATTCACGAATTTTATCGTTGTGGCCCCATACTAGTGTGGGTGCGGGCAGGGGTATATGTGTGCGTACGGAGCGCTAGTCCGTAATAGAAAGCCTTGGCGCCCACAATTGGAACCAAGGTTTCTAACCTTTGTAGCACGTGACTGTCGCCTTCAATCAGTAGTACCACGACGGAGTTGGAGGATCAAACATGGTTCAACATACATAGGTGTGCTTCAAACTTCATTTCCACAACTAGTTAAGTTTCACGGTTCTGGTCTTACAGGCCCATAATTTGTGAGGCCCATTGACGCCTATGTTTCAGGGGATGAATAGGTGGCGCCCCTTGGACTACTACTATGTCTAAAACCTTAGGCACGGCCTATTCGATTCCTGCGTCTGAAATGTCAATACCTCATAATTTACTAGCGTGGGAATGGATCCGTACTTCCCGGTGCTTTAGCAGAAGAGGTGGCAGCAGGCAGATCTAGCACAGCAGCAGTTGATTCCTCCGTCCAAGTCCAGCAGGTATGCGGGAACCAAAAAAGTCCACAGAATATACTAGTTATGACACCTCCTGACTTTACCAAGCAGTCTTGCTCCCATTGGCAATCCGTATCGTAGTGACACTAAAACTATTTGTTTTAGCAAAAGTGCACTCCCTTCAAAAGTACTACTAGTTGGTAGTAGTGAGATATGCAACTTGAGAAGGGTGATTGAGCTTGTGTTTTAACCTACCCATAAGCTGTGAGCGCAATAAGTCCAGTAAGGCCCAACGCCAAGTGGCTCTGAGGTATTCTCAGGTGAGCTCAGGGATTGTGTTCCATTCGAAATAGGAGGAGAATCCAAACTCAGGCAAGGATGGAGCCAAAATGAAATGAGCGTCAAGAGCTCAGGTACAGAGTGAGAAAGTTTCGTCATGATCTGTCGAGTTTTATTCTTAGAGATGAGAGATAAATGAATCAAGTCTTATAGTTAATCACTCTTTTTTCTTTTTTCTTGAGAAACAGAAGTCTATAGCGCCAGCACAATCAACCCATGATATTTATATTACTATTTGCCACCCCCACTAACAGTTTGTCATGCGACACTGGCATTGGGGGAAACTATATATAGGGTTCGGGCGCTGGTAATAGTGGTGGCAATTACTGTTGTGTGATCTTTTTGGTGAGTGGTTCAGGTGCCTGCGCCCGAGGTTCCTAGGCACTACACTACAAAAAATCATCTCCCTCTTCTAGGGAGAGAGCTCTTTTGCCCCAGTAGCCTAGCAATAGGCTTTCTATTACGGACTAGCGCTCCAGGCGCACACATATATAGCCATCAGATACCTACACTAATGCAACTACTCAGACATTCAACAGATTATGGCTCGAAGTGCTTGTTTTTTTATCGTTAAATCTTCTGTAAAGAGCTACTTTTTAATTTATTTGAGATATAAAACATCTCACGAGCTGCATCACTGAACTGCAGAAGAAATCTGATGAAAAGTAACTGTTTTAAAAGCTTTAATTGTGAGAAAAGAAGCAGCATCTTCTATATTAAGTTTATTAACTACTATAAAAAATCATAGAAAAAGATTAATTAGTTAATTAAGAAGAGTAGTTAAAGAACTCCTGGTAGTTACGGACCTAAGAGATCTCTAAGTTACTCGCTTAACGTAATCAATCACCTATTCGTACACATCACCTATTCGTACACTATTCCACTATGCGACGCGTCCATTCATTGAACACTCAAAATGTCAACAACAAAAGACAGTCAAGTCTCCTATCAAGAAG
>LGRN01000175.1:29292-49766 GCA_001883825.1 Emergomyces pasteurianus Ep9510 | reverse complement strand
AAAAAAAAAAAAAAAAAAAAAAAAAAAAAAAAAAAAAAAAAAAAAAAAAAAAAAGAAAATCAAAAACACTATCCCACTCCTCCAGAGGTCTTCTCCTCGACCGAACATATCAACCTTTCAACAAACAAAAATCACCCAACCGGGGATCAAAACGAGAAACAAAACAATGTGCTTCTCATCCTCAGACCGGGATACCAATATTCCGTCCTCCCGCCCTTCCCGCTACAACCCTACCAACAGCCAACAGGCCACATCATCATATTCTAAACCACCAGTTACCAAGAAGCGGAAATCAAGGGAGCAACGTGGGCCCGGTAACGGGTATGGTGGTACCGGTTATTACGGTGGTGGTGGTGATGGTTATGGTGGTGGTGGTTGGGGCGGCGGCGACGGAGGGGGAGGCGGAGGGGGAGGGGGAGGGGGAGGAGGATGATTTCAGTTTTATGAAGGTAGATGTGGTGTGTGTAGGGGCAGGGACGAGGAAGAACGTGGGGTTTGCGTTCAGCTCCGCAATATTTTGACAGAGTTAACTTTGCCTTTATGACTAACAAGATGATGATGATGATGATGATGATGATGATGATGATGATGATGATGATGATGATGTTTATGCAATACGCAATACGGTCGCGTTCGTTACACGATTTATGAACTTGTGGGAGGATGGGATTGGGGAATACGAGAATGTAATATAATTGCAGAGCTGAGTTTTGTTTTTGTAAGGTTGAATCGAGTCTCATCTTAGCCAGCCTCTATTGCCTGCATAGCAAGGTTATCGTGGTCAAGGGAGGGGAAGAGGGTAGCTAGGCTACTAGCCTAGGGCTTTGAGTTAATGCTGGTATGTGTGTTTTACAAGTTACCGGTAGCCCCTTTTTCTTTTTTTGGTTTAATTTTAGCCACTTCATAAGGCTACTATACAGAATTGCATATGTATAAGACAGTATCGTCATGTAATATACATGCATATGACCAAATTGGGCAGCGTGTATGGTGCTAACGGAAACAAAAGTAAAACGCATCATTCTTCTTAAAAGTGAAAAACAAAAACAGAAAAACAGCAAAAAGAAAGAAAAGGGAAACTCAACAGCATGAATCATGATAGCAAAAGCCAAAATGAAGAACGAGGGGGATCATTAATCATCAAAAGCTCTATTTCTAATAAATCAAAGCGTGTCAAACCGCCCATCCCTCCTTTGCAATCCCGCCTTGCTGAAAAGCAAAATTAACTCCAAATCACCCACGAATAATATGACTATAATGTCCTGGAACTCGCCTCTGGCACTTATCACAATCAGCACGATAGCCCATGGCAATGCTGATTTTTGGCGAACGGCCGGTCTGCTCTCGCTGAGGAATGGTTGTGTTATCAGTTGAGACGGGAGGGATGTTGGTGGTGTTGGGTTCGGCTGTTGTTTTTGCCGCAAGCTGATGAAACCAGGTAGGTTTATGTGGGTTGTTGCCGATGCTCCAAATGTGATTGTGTGCGGGGATGGCTAAGGTACTGCTTCCACCGGTAGCACCAGCAGCATCAGCATCAGCAAGAGTGAAGATGTTATGATTTAGGTGGCGTTGGTAGACGGTTGTCGAAGACTGCTGTTGCGGCTCCGGGATACATGTCTTTGGGGATTTTCTTTCCCAGGCGTGAGTGCAGGGGGGTGGTGCTGAGGCCCCAGTAGTACTTGTGTTCGTTTTTGTTTTCAGATGCCGGCGCACCTGGGGGAACGTTGTCGTAGGAGAGATTTCATCCTCGCTGATTGGGCTTGGAAGTCTCCGATGGCGCCACCAGTCCTCTCCAACAACTGCTGACGCTGGCAAAGACGCTGTAGAGGGAGAAGTAGTAGCGGTAGTTACAGCAGAGCTAGTAGAACCGGCAGCGGAATAAGGTACAACAGCGGAAGGATCATTTGCCATATTGGAACTCTGTCTCATTGCATTGAGGCTCATATTCGCGGTGAAATGTCCATAGATAGGTGTTGCAGTACGACCAGCGCTAATATTGAGAGATTGAGTTATCAGGCGGTGTGGAATTGGTGACGGGATTGCGCTTCCGGGCCAAGTGGGCGCTAACCCCGCCGTTGAACATGGGGAGATGGGATTCGAGGAGGAAAGCGGCTGGTCTGTCATCTCGAGATCTGAGTCTGCGTCGGAACATGGTTGTACTCTGATCGAAAGGAATGACATGTCATCTTTCTTTCCCGTCTGGCTTCGAGGGGACAAGACCATGTCTGAAGCTGTTCCATTCTCGTCATCATCTGAGGATTCGACTGGAGTGATGGTCGCGGGGATTTCGACGACGGGAAAAAATTGGTGGGTTTGAGAGAATAACGTGGTGTGTTTTGATGTGGGAGAGGTTCGAAATGGCAATGGACGCGGTTTCTTGAGGGAGGGGAGTTAGTCTTAGCAAATGTTCAGAGTAAAATAACAGTGGTATGTGGGAGATTTTGCGTTAGAAATGAGTCGTCCTTGATGGTCAAGCGAAGGAGCGGATTGGGATCATATACCTTCCGATCCCGTTCGGAATCCAACTCCGCCGCCTCGAAGTCATCTTCCCGTTGACGTTTAGCAGATAAGCTCGACATCATACCGGCTTCTTAACAGGACGGCTCTGCTACATGTATTCTTGAAGAAGTAACGAACAGAATATGAGAAGCCTGAGAGTAGGTTCCCGGCGGCATATGATTGACGGGGGTTGTATGTTTGGGAGAAGGGAAAGTAATGATGAGTAAAAAAGATCCAAACAAAGGCCAGGGTCATTAATGAGCGTGGCAAACGACGACAAGGCCACTACAGAGTAGGGATGAGCGCTACATGACGCGAGGTTTCAGCGAGCATGACACTGATCGTGTCTGATGTCTACTCCTTCGAGATAGCTTGTTTGAAGATGCGAGCATCGGGGACGCAGTTTGGGCCTGCCGTGGCTGGTCGACCACAGGCGGCCTAAGCGCCGGGGTGGTTGCTGTTTTGGGAAAGATTAGCGCTTACCTATGATGTTTAAATTCTACAGACCAATCATAGTGCGAGAACCACCACGCTAGCCTTAACCAGTCATTAGCGTAGGGCAATTTGAGTTCATTCGGGATTTGGAAAAAATATTGATCCGGGGCTTGAAGTTTTGCTTGGGTTTAACTGCTTTCGGATTAGTGTTTGAATATTGAAGTCTTTCTGAAGGAGCGCATGAGAAACAAGTCCTGTTAATCCCTCGAACACGGCCTATTGCACCTATATATATCAGATCATATGGAGAAATTATTGATATCGTCGTTTATGTATGCGAGCATTGTTTGTCTTTTTGAGGCTATCTGCCCTCCATCAGACACACAAGGGTTTGCCGACCGATGCTTGAGTTCGAGAGGGGGAACTGAAAGTGAAAAAGAAAAAAGCAATTAATAGAATTGAATTTGGGCAAAAGTTGATCCTTGAGGAAACTACTCCGTACGGAGTACGGAGTATTTATATGAAGCTCGTGATGTCTGCCAAAACAAACTGCATTCGTCACACTACTGTGTAAGTGGTGGTCGATCATCGATCGTTTTTTGACTCGTTCAGAGGCTGAAGATTGGGTGATCAGCTCGGCTTATGCTCCGCATTGGCCTATTTTGGCTTCACCGGCATATCATGATGTTGTACCGCTTTGCGGGGCTTGGTATGTAGGTCAACCTCAGCAAACAGCTTGATAAGACACGCCTACCTACCAGTCACATGGACGGCCAGAACATGGGGACAGCCGGATTCCTAGAATACGAAGTACACGCACAGCGAGCTTAATAAACCTCTCTGAGAGAACGCTCGAACTTCCCATGCGCTGGCGTAAGTTTTGAGGATCAGAGACACCATAAAAAATGAATCAACCAATCACAATGACTTCCTAAATGACTTCCGAAATGGATTCCTCAACAAAATGGATCTGTCAAACCCTTGAAGGCACACAAAAGTAGGCAAAACTTCAGCATGACAACAGAAGCAGGGCTTACTATTTGATTCGTATTCTCCACTTGCAGCTAGCTCTCTTTGCGTCTCTTGATTATTGCAAACCTTACCTCCACCTCAAGTCTTGCTCCGTATTACAATCGAAAGATGAGCTGTGTTGGGCGGAGCTGGCACAATCACTGTAGCATGATTTCAACCCACTAGTGACTACACGGCAATGCATCGCTAAACTGGGATGCTTAGAAGTCCAATTTTGAGAAGAGAGCTGTAATGCGGATGTTCCTAACCGGAAAGAATATTTCATCCCCTGTAGATCTTTTGAGCTGGGCAAGAGGGGCACCATTCATCAGCATAAAAATCCAAAAGTTGGGTGCTAGTTCGATTGGCTAGGCCCGCTACAGCTTGAGCAGAAACTGTACAAGGCCCAGCGCCTCCTGTGTATACCTATTTTTGGCCCGACGGCGGGCGAGCTCAAATCTGCAGGCCGATCCCGAATCGGACGGCGCCTCAGATTCCCAACCTTGAGCTGGATGGCCAATGAGGACCGCTGAACAGACGTCCTCAAGGAGGTCGCTAGACAGGACCCTGCCGACATCTTGCACACACATTATCTGGTCCATAAGCCCATATCACCCTTCGCCTCGCGATCTGACACATCCCAAGGATGAACTCTCCTGATTCTTCTGGCTGGCCTTTGTGGGAGGCTCACCTGAAGAGTTGATAAGCTAGCGATATAACCTGGCCAGTCAGGAAGCGTATATTTGGCAGCTGCTGTGCTCTTTGACTCGTTTTTGTTCTGCCTTTATCACGTGCATTGCCACTAGGTAGGTACTTAAAAAAGAAAAAAAAAAAGGTTTGGAGCTGAGTCATTGCGTGCCCAATAAATTAATTCGCACCTGAGAGCATCCTACCACCAGACAAGAAACAACTCCTTGAGTAACAACCACTGGCAGCAAGGGAACAGGGACATCGAAAAGCAAACAAAGCTCAATTTTGTGTCTTGCCATTTGCTCTTAAATACCGCCCGCTGCCCCGCAAGCTAGACTCGGTTTCTTTTCTTTTTGTGCCCCCTGCTCGATTTACCTCTGACAGACCTTAAAAACCCACTCCAATTCCGCTCCCGCCCCTCCCCACGCCCAGAGAGCTACTCACAAATTAAAATATTACCCTGTACTTATTATTTACATACTCTCACAATGCCGCTGGTAAAGGCTTCTGTTGAAGTCAACGAAGACACCAGGAGTGAGTCAGATTTTATGCCCTATACTATTAACAAGTTTAAAAATCCCATCATGGCACTGACCGAAATGTTAGTCCTGGGATACGACCCTCTCCTCTCCCCTCAGTTCCTCCAGACCGAAATCCGTGCTGTGAGTCACACCTTTCTCAGGCTACGAACGGACGATACGTATATAGAAGCATATGTAGAGAGAAAAGAGAGAAGACATACAAGTCGAGGATTTTGGACAATGCCTAACACTCTACACAGCCAGAGCTAGCTATTAAAACAGTTCAATCCGGCCGCACCCAGGCAATTGAAATCATTGAACAGCGCGATGACCGTCTCCTCGTTATATGTGGCCCTTGCTCGATCCACGACCCAGACACTGCTCTCGAATACGCCAGACGATTGAAGAGTCTCTCCGACAAGCTGAAGTCGGATCTCTGTATCATCATGCGCGCCTATCTGGAGAAGCCCCGTACCACCGTCGGCTGGAAGGGCCTGATCAATGACCCAGACATCGACGAATCCTACAACATTAACAAGGGCCTCCGTATCTCGAGAAAACTCTACGCCGATCTAAACGGCATGGGCATGCCCATCGCCAGTGAAATGCTGGACACAATTTCCCCCCAATTCCTCGCAGACCTCATCTCCTTGGGTGCCATTGGCGCCCGAACAACTGAATCACAGCTCCATCGAGAGCTAGCTTCCGGCCTTAGCTTCCCCATTGGCTACAAGAATGGCACAGACGGCAACCTAGGTGTTGCAATTGATGCCATTGGTGCCGCCGCGAACCCGCACCATTTCCTCGGTGTCACGAAGCAGGGATTAGCTGCCATCACGAAAACGAGCGGCAACGAGCATGGCTTTGTGATTCTTCGCGGCGGCTCGAAGGGGACTAACTATGACGCTGAGAGCATCAAGGGGGCGCGCCACGACCTGCGCAAGAAGAAGCAGCGCGAGATCGTCATGGTTGACTGCTCGCATGGGAACTCGAATAAGAACCATCTCAACCAGCCCATTGTCGCCAAGTGCGTTGGCGACCAGCTGCGGAATGGCGAGGAGGGTATCATTGGTGTCATGATCGAGTCGAATATTTACGAAGGCAACCAGAAAGTGCCGCCGGAGGGTCCGTCCGGACTCGTCAAAGGTGTCAGCATTACTGACGCTTGCATCAACTGGGAAATGACCGTTGACGTGCTGGAGCAGCTTGCGGAAGCTGTACGCGTTCGCAGATCCGTTCGCGCTTCGAAACAAAACGGTGTCGCGAGTAATGGGACGAATGGGCATGTCAATGCGTCCTGAGAGTTTTTCTTTCATATATTGTCCTCTTATTTTTCTTTTCAGGCTCTTCTAGAAATAAAAAAGAATTGGAAAAGCACCTGCCCCTGTGGCCTTTTTGTACTTAATTCCAGCTTTACAAACTCCTAGCATTTATTTTCACAATCCAGGTGCCGTATTTTCCTTTCTCCTTTTAATATTCTACACAAAAGGCTACTTTTACCCTATCCGGCTCCTTTATTTAAAAATTGGGTTGAATCTAAATCGAATCGAATCGATCAAACATGGTGGTACAAAACGGGCCATGGGCAAAAAAAAAAAAAAAGGTTAATTAAGGAGACATTTTCGTTTAATCCCGTTTTGAAAATTTGATTAAAATCCCTTTTCGTCTTCTTTGGCTTCTACATCCACATCCATCCGCGCCTTCGTTTTTTCTGTTATTTCTTTCTCCGCCTCTTTTCAACCCTTCACCATAGCCCAATTGTTGGATTTATTTCCTTAATCCAAAACATGGTGATGAGCTGTTTCGCAAGGGTTAGATAACCAGGAGGATCATAGTTCGTCGAAAATTTGGTTCCCGCCTCGTGTGGTCCTAACATCTCTAATTGCATTTGCGTCAGTTCTCTATACGTTAACACTGCAAAGCTGCAGTCTGAAAAGGAGAAAGATTATTTTTCAGATTTATAGTAACAGATTGTCACTTCCTCAATTTTAACAAGCTTCCCACAAGATGTTTGAGTTAAGTCTTCGTTGTTTCCGTGATCTTTTCAGCAGAAGGTTCAACTCACAGGAATTCAATCAATAGCAGCATGATCTGAAACAAAAAAGGGAAATGGTGAGTTAAACTTTGGGTTTGGTAGGCTTTATCCCCTAGATACGGCCCGAGGGTCCGAATGTGATCTGCGGCTTGGCATCTGGCGGATGGCATAAACCACGTCAAAGTAGTTATTTTTAAGATGTCTGACCTTTTGGCGTATGTTTCCTGTTAAAGGGCACCCGATGGCTAAAGCTTCTCGAAGTCCGATAATCCATTTTGAAAGCTGCAAAGGCAGGGCTCGTCCAAGATATTTTCAGATATTCAATCTTTACAAAGGTCCTCCAAAAGTTGAAGCATTCGCAGCTGTAGAGCCGTGAGGTCATCCGGTTTGAGAAGTTCACTTGAAGGGGAATCGGAAGCCGGTTCAAATGACGAATCAACTAGTTTATGCTGAATAGTAAAAAAGGGTATGCCCAGGCCGCGCAATTCCGCGTCTAGTGCTTTCGACATGGTTGTCAGGGCTTTATACACCTTTTTGTCGTAGGTGTCAAGTTCGATTTTATCATCCTCGGGGCTCTAAATACGTAGAAGCAAGAAAATATCAGTATCATAATGTACTTGAATAGGATTCAAAGCGTAGTTTGACATGCAATGAACAGAAATGACATGGCCACATGTTTTGGGTGTAAAATAGGTAGTGAACATACAGGACCATCTGAGTCATTCGCGACCATCCCGCCAACTGAACGTCTAGAATCGAGAATTATAAATCCATTCCCAGAAGCGGCATCGTGGTTAGATGGAATGTATTAGGATTTCCGGGCTTACAAGACCTCATCAAGCTGTTTCTTCTTTTCTTCCCGGCCTGCTTGTTTTGATAGCAAGGCTTGTCTGCCCTCCCACCACTGTTTCTCATGGTCATGTTGCGTGCGGATCAACTTCCTAATTTTGGACTGGGTAGCTTCATTTTGCGCCACAGTTTTCATGACATATCTCAATGCCGCCGGCCAGGCTGTGATTGTGGACGGGTCGGGGAGGTTGGCCACTTGCGTTATTTTCTGTTCCGGGGTCGCATGTCTAGGAATTGGAGTTGCTTTGTTTTGCGAACCATAATTCGAGCTGTCGGCTGAGGGGTTCAAAGGAGCTGTAGATTGATCAAGAGCAACTGGAGCGTATGCTGAAAGTGTCTTCAAAACTGAAGCTAGATCAGGGACGGCGCTTTTTGATGGAGCAGCCATGATATGTAATCGAGTGTTTAAAATCAACTGCTGTTTCTCTACTCTGCGTTCTCCATCATGTTTTGCGAAGTTGTCTACGGTGGAGGTTTGGCTCCTTCCAACAAAGGGCTTGCTCCGCGCTAGGCCTGATTTGATCCCGAGTCTTGGCTGGCCGAGCATCTGCATCCGAAAAAAATTACCCCGAAACAGACCTCACTTGGCAGCTCCAACAACGACCCCCGGACAGCTGCGAGCCCTGTCCTTATTACTAGTCAATAGGAAGCAGGCCTTTGACGACCTTTATCGTCAATAGCATTTGAAGGACTCCGCACTTCCTCTGCGAAGGGCCAATTGGCCTAGCCTCTCTCCCGCAACAATGTCCCGTTCCGCAGCAGACGCAACCCGTTTCACAGCGACAGGCCCTTACGCTTCCTCGAAACCACCAGTAGCAACTTCAGGACTCTCGAAATGGGCGGGCGCAGGAAGCAGATCAACCAAGGTCACTGGATCTTCCCCGGGCCCCAAGGGCGCGGCACAGGAGACTCCCAAGCAAAAGGTTGAGCGTCTACGTGCTGAGGCTCGGGCAGCACGGTATGCGAAGGCGTTCACCCCGATGGATCGATTTATGCCAAAGGGACGGGTATGGGCCGACCGTGCACATAAGGTTACGGTTTATACACTTATAGCTGCGTCTGGTATGGGTGATCCCCCGCATTCCCGGTTCGGCTGGCGGTGGTTTATACGTGCTCCTTCCATGTTTGATTTGGTTTTTTTTAACTTTTTTTTTTTATATTTTTTATTTTATTACAGTTGGAATACAGGAAATGACCTTTGATTTGCTATTATCCTCCTTTGTCTTCTATTTTCCAGGGGAGGTGTGCTAATGAGAACGATTGTCCCTTTTGAATATAGGTATTGCTGCCGCTCTCACAGTCTATTCAGCAACATCGTTGATAATTTACAATCGCCGCCAACGGCAACTGTGGATTGATAGAGAATTACAAAAGCTCTTAGATGCAAGAAAGGCGTACGTCGCAGGCAATGCCACCCCCGACCAGCTCAGATTGCTAGAACAGGAAAAGGCAGCAGACGAGGAGAAGAGGCAGAAGGAGGAACTGAAAAAGCAATCAATTTATTACAAGGGGAAGGAATGGTTATTTGGAGGATTGAAAAGCGAAGACGTTGCGAGTGCTGAACTCAAGAGGGGTGACCTCCCTAATGCGAGACCGAGCGTGGTTGATGCTGTGAATGCGCACAGAGCAGAAAATGGTGCATCGTTCGAACAGGGCAATACTTCAGGAGGACCAGATCAATTCGAACAAAAGGCAGATAAAAGGTTGGACGAACCGAAGAAGGGTTGGACAAGCTGGATAACGGGAAGTTAGAAATATGGTGTCAAGCGCCCCATTTTTCAAGGTCCCATCTCTCAGCAATTTTCCAATGCCTCAAATCGCGATATGAGAGGCAGATTTCCTCGCTTTTTCTTTTTCTTTCCTTTTTGGGCATGTGTGACATACATCTTTTCCTTTGCCTTCTCCACTTTCCCAGGCCACACCGGCCGGATATTTCACTGTACATTTTATCAGCATTGTTTTGGCCATTTTCAGGTGTCTCTGGTGTAAACATATCGCTATTTTCCCCTCTATTATGTCGATCTCTCCCACCCATCCCCTTCGGAGTATATACAAAATCTGCAGAAATCTTGAGTCGTATAGGGAGTTAATCCATGATTTGACCCCCTTTGCAATCATACTGGTCACTGGAACTATATGACAAGGTGTATATAACCATCGAGCCTCGCACCTCGGTCCGGCTCGGTTGAACTAGGATCTATGTTAAATTCCCGCTGTGATCTCTCGTTAGCATGAAAAAAACGAAATATATTCGAACCCGGGACCCATGACTGTATATTCACACTGGCGCATTTCCCTCTGGTCAATTTGCCAGGTCAGGTTTCACGACAACATACTCGGCATCCCAAGGTTGTGATGCCCATCGGGTCATCCGGTTGCTTTCGAGCTCATTTGGTTACCGAAAATGGAATACCACGAACGACATTGCCCCCTTTCGCTTACGAGAAATGTGAAGCACGAAAGAAGGATTGGAATGAAGCATTCGTGAGGAGTTTTACGGTTGGCTGTCTTCAACCATACTTGGAAACACGGAAGTGTGAATAAGACGCATTAAGACTGCTCTATGGAGTGAAACAATCATTGAGAATATTGAGATATTGGTTTGTCATTCCTTCAGCGACATCCTGAACTCCTGCTTCAATATGACATGAAGAGTTAACCAAAGCATAGCTCCGATGGAGAGCAAGGCCAGCGAATTATCTTGTCTTGGTCATTTAGAAAAAAAAGAGCCTCTCGAAGTGAATCAACTCTTGTTCGCGTTCACATACTTGCCTATTAAAGGCCCGCGAGCTATCGAAAATCAATCCAAACTGCTTATGTTCGGCCATTCCTCTACCACCCTCGTATTCCTAGAATGGATGTCACCATGATGAACCAGGGGCGTGTGAATCTCGTCTATTCCGTGAATACATTTCTGCATCTTATCTGGGGTGTAGTCTGACCAACCAATATATCTCTTTCATGCCTAGGTATATGTAACTCCATGAAAATGGCACTTGGTGGGTGATCGTCATTCACACAAGAACCTCAAATGGGGGAGACGGAGTTCCGAATCAATGTTTTCTCCTGTCCCATAAAAGACATGGGTAATCTTTTCTTTCAAGGCGCCGATATGCGGTAGAGTCGCGAAGGTAGATATTCGGTTTGAGGTTGACAGGGTGGGCCAGCCTGCGGATCTTTTGGCTCCTGCCCATGATGTCGTTTGAGAAGTATAAATAAGATACCATCCTGGCCGCTAAAAAGCACGCACGGAATCAGGTACCACCATTCATTTCACAGGTCCTCACTCATTAGCTCAACAAGATATATCAGGCAGAAACACCTTGCTCCCTGAAAATTAGTTCCGATGCCTTGTTATCTGAGAACCCCATACGGAATAGCTCAAGTCAGAGCCAGAGCTAAGACTAGCATATCAAAACAGCTCAAGAGCACTAGCAGGTATTTGTTGGTTGTTTGACGTTTTTACAAGATTCCGTCGCAGGCTTTTACAGAGCTAACTAGCATGGAAGGCATGGAGTGGTTGGTCGATTTGTAGACTGTATGAGATGGGGAATTGGACTCACGACTTTTTAACAACCCTTGGTACTCCGTACAGCGCTCTCAAATATCTAAAAACCTTCGACGAAAACTACAAAGCTAATTACGAAAATTTAGACTCTGATATCTTGAGACTAGGTCCTTAACACAGTAACACCATGCTATATATTCCGTAAATCAGAACAGAACACAGCATGGTTCAGTCATTTCTGTATAACGCAATCGCATCCGCATCTAGAGCTGCAGATATCTTGCGATGAGGGTTTCCGTTGCCTCACATCTGCGGGCTTTCTGTTCATGTCATTATTGATACTTCTGGTCCCTGTCATCTGGCCTGATTCTCCTCGGCCGTGGATATTCTGCCCTGTGATGATGGCTTCCATTGAAGGATTGATATACACTATGAAGCACGACGCTAATTGTGTCCTCGCGGCTGGTCGAGGGAGAGGATTTCATACAAAGGTTGGTGGAAAAGCTTTGTGAAGTGGATGGCATGCTCCTCCATGGTATTGGAATACACAACAAGATCGCCAATGCATACTCGAACGAAACTACAGAAGTTCCGTAGCTTATTGTCCATACGTCGTTGAACATAAGCGACACAGCTATTAACAAATCCCATAACGCAAACATTGAAGATTTCCTGGCCACGATGAGATACAGCGGCGAGCTTATGCCGATCCGCTTCTGCCACTGGCCATTGATAAAACATGCTAACAGCGCCAGGGACAGAAATATTTGAGGCTTCGGGATAGGATAAATGTCGGACTCGACCGCGTTGACGCCGCGAACTTCCATGACGGGGTGTTCCTTGAGAATCCAATTGTCCCCTTCACAAACTAGGCGATTGACATTGAATGCCAGAAATCCGAAAGGAGCGTGCCAGGTGGCCCAGCTCATTCTTCTCTGCTCGTGAAGATTATCGAAATTTGCATCTAAGATTTGTTCACCACGTTTATCTAGTAGATAAACCACTACGTCCTTGGGAATCTTGTCCCCTGGCTTTACATGCACTCGCATCCATTCCTGCTTGGGAATGTTCATTATTCCACCTGTGTCTGTAAAGTTTTATTCGCTCACAGTACTATAGATTGGATCAATTAACAACTCACTCTTACACACCCTCAGAAAGATAGTGACGAAGATCGCGGGTATATTTTCTATCCTGGATAGACTAGCTTCAAATTATGCACAATATATCATTCTTTACTGCGCCTGAGCTAGTTCTCTGAATTGCAATTCGGTTTTTTTTCTTCGAGATGCAGAGAATGATGAGATTAGCAGCTATACCGAAATATTAGACAATTGTCTCATGGCTTTTTCTGTACTGGATCTTATAGATCTGTTATATTGCCAATTGTATGTTTGTTCGATTGATTCTCAGTCTATCTAACTAAGAATACTCTGTCTGGAGTATATGGCTCTTTATACGAAGTATATACTTGTGGCGCCGAGGTTAATAATGGCAGTTGAGATATCTCATTGACTGTGTCGCTGACTGCATGTATACAAGCTTACAGTGAACCTTGTATATATAAAGCCCATACCTATTTATAGGGTATAAGCACGCGAATCTGACATGCTCTCTAGCTTTGAGCTTCTCTTGTATACTCAGTTGTTGCCTGATGATGATAAAATCCTTGCATTGAAGAGCTATCCAGTTTAAATGAACAATAAAAAATTGTGAACTGGTTCAACATTTGAGAATTGTAGAAACATAAATAGCATGTAAATATAATATATAATGGATTCTCCTTGGCTTCATATTCTACACTGAAACACTAGTTATTTTGGATGCATGGCTGTGTGCTTCTTCGAATATACACTGTATTCAGGATAATCTCGTTCTTCCTTCCTTTCTTAGCCTTTGACCGTTATTGCAAGAGACCCACGGAACCAACCTTTATCGATTTATGATCTAGAAGAGCAGAGTTTTAAGGGCTGCAGAGACGACAACAGCAGAAGTCTCAGATCTAGACAGCTTTCAGAGCTGAACTTTCTGATGTGTGTGCGTGCCCCTTTGTTCTTCACTTATCATGTAGAAAACACCGACGGATCCGGGTCCGTTTGTATATGATTCGGGGGTTCATCCAGTTGTGAGATATCCTATGTCATGGCCAGAGGTGTTCACTAAACTACTATGCTTCCTGTGTAACACTTGAACAAACTCCGAAGGGGGTTCAAGCTATTGACAGAGGATGTAAGATTGTTCATCATCTCACGCTATGCTAACTCGGCTACATTTCTGCCCGGGATATGTGGTGACCATGGTTGCGCATCTTTCGTATCGATCAATTGACAGTGCAGCAGAGGCGGCAAGCGGTTTCGTGCAAAGGGTCAATTTGTCAACCTCTCGTGGAATCGCAATCCTGACGGTGAGACTGGCCATGCCAGAGAGCCCCGACCAGCCCTATTTTGCGGATTCCAAGAAAGAAAAGCAATAAAGATACCGAGTGCTCCGTACTCCGTATGCGAATCAGGAATATTAGCTGCCTTGAGCCAAGCAGATCGTCCATGAGCTTTACGTATATAGATAATCAAGCCTCAGGCAGATTCTCGCAAGAGCACAAGCGGCGGTGCAGAGCATTGGAAATCGAAAGAGCCAGTTAATTAGTCAACATAGATGGTGCTTAGATATCATGCCATGAACCCGCCTTGAAATTAGATAGTTGTGTTCAAAATTGAAGGTACCTGATACCCATGATCCGTGAGCTGCGAATTAAAATCGCCTCGTCCCGCTAAATAATAGTTACTAGCAGCTAGCGCTGGTCAGGCCTCGCAGCCGAGCTTATTCGTATTCGTAAATCAACAACACACGCAGTAATGATAGGCAAGAGAAAAACAACCACAGGCTGGGCAGATCGGAGCATTGAATTTCTAGCAAGGATATCTAATTTGGCAACCTTGGTCAATGTTTCCCTTCCTCATGTACCGTGAGGGCTATCTCTCCGATTCTTGTCCCTTCTGACCCAAGTACGAAGTTCGGTGAAAAATAATAATTGATGCCCCTGGATCATTGGTGTTCGTACTTCTTTGACTAATATTTCATTGGAGGATATTGCGAATTTTGCGCTCACTTTTGGCCTCGATTGCGCTTCCGACTTGGGAATAATCCACAGTTGCCCAAGACAAAGGTTCTCTGGCTCGCATATCATGATCCGTTTCTGGAAACCCTGCTAGTGGCATGACGGAGAGTATCTGACAGGCAGGTTATCCATGGAGTTTGCCCATCTTTGGCCAGATGTTACATGGTGAAGAAGTCATATTGTAAAAAGTATCAGCTGCTAGACCGAGGTCAGAGAAATAACTTTGCGAGATATCCATCTGACAACTGGGGTATTTGGGTGCATCTTTCAGCCTTCAGTTTTATCTGCGCTCCACCATTAGCGTGGCTGATAATTAGCACTGAAGCTCCTTGGCAGGTGCTCTAACCCTTTGTTCAGTACGGAGTTCTCCGTACGGAGTACAACAGTGTAAACAAAATGCCTAAGAATGACAGCAACAAACGGACTTCCAATCACATTCTTAAAATAGGAGCTCTGCCAATAAAGAGATATCCAGGAGTAGCCTACTCCGTACTCTGTATAGCCCTGCATTCTGACTGGAAGCACGGTTCATTGCTTCGCCAACGCCGCTCGCGCGGTAACCACTCTTCATGTGGCACAAGATAATGGAACTCGGATCTTCCAACACGGCGTGCGGGGTGACTTTGCTCCATCGAGAGAAAAGACCAGTTTTGAGGAGAACAAACAGCCAAGAAAACGCGGGGATTTTTCAACGATGGCATTGGGCCTGGCCATGACGTTGAAATGGCAGGTGGCGCTGGTTAAGGAAGTCCGTGGGGACCATGGAGAACCACCAACCAGACGGGATAGTTAGTGGGCAATGGAAAACTTACAAATTTCTCAGCGTTTGTGATTGCCTGACCAGATGGCAGATGGGATAATTATGCGTATTCCAATGTTTTCCCCGCCTGTGCAAGTGAGAGTTATATTTAACACGCCCATCAACCGGCAAACGATATCGAGCCTAGGCATTTTGACTGCGTATTGGGGGACTGACTGTTCAGCAGCTATTTAACTTTATCCGAACATCGATCCACTGTGCCATAGCCGGCTGGCTCCAGTTTGATTGACCAATGCCTAGTTTTCCCCAGACTACCCTTTTGGCTCCCAAATTCCCGGAAATAGAGCATGGATCCCACATTTCTTTCGACCTCCCTCTGATCATTTAAACCAAAAATCAGGCCGCAAAACTTGATATGTGGAGCAAGTATAAATAACCTGTAGAGTTTCCTTCTCTATTGTCCTGCATGCAACGATATGCGAGGGTAATTTCTTTCACCCTCTTGCTGACCTTCCTTTGAAAGTTGATGAAACAAAGTAAGTTCCGTTCCATAAATCAATTTCTTTGGTACTATATATATATATATATATATTCTAGTGTACTCACCCCTTGATAGCAAATCATCCTCCCCACAATCTTGCCGTACGTCATCCACAATGTTGTCCCTGATACACCTCCTGGTGGGAGGCTTGGGCTTCTTTGGCCTGTATCAAACATATCTTTACTTAACGATCGGTGCTTCTCGACGCAAGCTGGCAAAGGAGAATGCCTGCAAATCACCCCCCGCATATCCGCACAAAGATCCTATTCTTGGCCTGGATCTCATCCTGAAACTAGCAGAACACAAGAAGAAGTTCACTCTCCTCGAGGAAGGGCGAAATCGCTTCAAGACCTTTGGGAACACTTACTCCCTGAACAGTACCGGAACACACAGTTAGTTCTCCTGCCAAACACAGAATCTGGGGCATATGCCCGGCTATTTATTAGATCTGAAAGTAACTTAACTCGTTTTTATTTAGCGATTACTACCTGCGAGCCTGAGAACATTAAAACCGTGTTATCTCTTAAATTTCCAGATTATGAAATCAGCCACCTTAGAAAAGAGGGCTTCCATGGCGTTTTTGGTCATGGGATATTCACCACAGATGGCGCCGCGTGGGAGCACTCGAGAACTATGTTGCGACCAAATTTCAACCGCTCTCAGGTCGCCGATCTGACCATTTTTGAAACCCATATACAAAACCTTATACAAAACGTCCCAAAAGATGGATCTACTGTTGACCTTCAGCCCCTGTTCTTTGACCTCACTCTAGATACTGCAACCGAGTTTTTGTTTGGAGAGTCGGCCAACACCCTTCATAAAAGCTCAACTCCTCTTGCCGGAGCAGACTTCGGGGAGGCCTTCACGTACTGTACTACAGCGATTGGAAATTCTCTAAGGATTGGGCGCCTTGACAAATATTACAAGGTCGATAGACGCTATGAGAAGGATCAAAAACTGATTCATGATTTTGCGGATCGATATGTGATGAAAGCGATTGAGCACCACATGAATGAAAAACAGGGACGCCTCCCTCAACACGAAAAGGACGGCCGCTATATCTTCCTGTATGAACTAGCCAAACAGACTCAAGATCCCCTTGCTCTTCGGTCTGAAACTCTGAATATATTACTTGCCGGTCGCGATACTACAGCCAGTCTTCTATCGAATGTCTGGAACATAATCTCAAAACGCCCAGACGTGTGGAACAAGCTGCTCATGGAGATTGATGGACTTGATGGAAGAAAGCCTACATTTGAAGAAATGAAAAATATGAAATATCTGAAATACGTGCTTAACGAAGGTGAGCTGGCAAACCCCAAATCAAACTACCCAACAATAACCTCCCACCAAACGCCTATTTACTAACATTTATACTCCCCAGCTCTCCGGCTCTGGCCCGTTGTTCCAGGCAACGCACGCACCGCCGTTCGTGACACCATTCTCCCACGGGGTGGTGGACCGGACGGCAAATCTCCCATTCTCGTCAAAAAGGGCACGACCCTGGCCTACAGCGTCTTCAGCATGCATAGACGCGAAGACATCTATGGCCCAGACGCCTCTGAATTCCGGCCTGAGCGATGGGAATCTATTAGACCTGGGTGGGAGTATTTGCCATTTAATGGTGGGCCGAGGATTTGTCTTGGTCGTACGTTCTATGTTCCTCCTTTTATTACTCGTTCCCTTTTTTCTTTTCATTTGAACGCTTACCCAAGAGCTTCCTTTCCATTTGATGAGGGTTCTCTATTCCCGGGTCGATTATTCATTGCCTCCATAAATCACTTTTTCCCTTATCACATATCGAAGTTGTATTAATAAGAAATGTATAGAACAATTCGCCCTCACAGAAGCTTCGTACACCACGATCCGCCTCATGCAGAATTTCCGCACGATCGAGTCGCATGACCCGCACCCGTGGACTGAGTGGATTACCGTCACATGTGCCAGTCAATACGGCGCTAAGGTTTCGCTGAAGCCATAAAGCGATATGGTGATTGGGGCTTTAATGATAGCGTTGTTTCGTTTCCCTATTTGACCTTTTCATGATATTTCACCGCGTGTGGCTCGCGTTTTACAGCCTATAGTAACAATACATAGTACTAGCATTTTGTATTTGTTGTAGGTTGGCAAGCGGATGCAGGGGGCTGTGGAAAGGTGTGAATTTATGTATGCATGCACATTGAAACTGATTATTGATATATTTTAGTATTCTTATTTGTTCATATAAAAAAATTTCCATTCCAGTATTTGCTGATGTGGCTATGCAGTATAGAAATGCTTCATGGGATCCTATACAATGCAGAGACAGAACATGCTTTAACAGTCTCTTTTTTAAAAAAGTTTGAATATAGAAGTACTATTAAAGATTTTAAAAATTAAAAATTAAATATATCATTGAGATTGAGAAAAGAAACCAAATATAGATTATAATAAGGTTAGCTGAGGAGTATCTGTAATCTTTATCTCTGGAACGCTGTCTTCGGCGAAGGCGACAACTTCAAAACTGATAAAGCCCACTCCAATAAAATTCACCCACGCCACCCCACTACTTTCGGGATCCTTATTTCAGATACTAGATAGGACTCAGCCGAGCACTAGCGTGGCCAGATGAACTAATTTCCAGGTCAGTTGAACTGTAACCTGAGTCCGATCAGATCGCTTAGGAGCTTCGCCTCCTCTCAACCGAGATTATTTAAAACTCATTGACTGCATCGCGTGGCGAACTTACAGCATCGAAGTATGACGAGATTGATAGCGCTTGAACCCACCAAAAGCACTGCCCACTGCCATATCGATCAGATATGTGGGGCCTAGCTACTGCGGGAAATTGTTGGAACGAAGGCCATTTTCAGCACAGAGTATGCGGAATTTGCTAGGACGTTCAACCTGAGGGAAACCAATGAGATGAGTGGGTTCTGATTGACCAGGCATTTGAGGACCGTAATTGACGGATGGATAGATAGATTGGGAAGAGCTTTTGCTTTTTGCTGACGGGAGACAGCTGTCAACCAACCATCTCGGCCTTGATACGGCGAATCCCTGATTACTGACGGGAAGAATGAATAACCATGGAAGAGTTTCTACCATCAGAGCGGATGGCCAAGCCTTTGCGGACACGGTAATATCCATTACTTCGCAATCCGCTAATTATCCGTTCATCCTTATCATCGAAGCCAGGCCGTTCTGCAGCCGCCAGAACGATTGTCCTCTTTATGTCATTCGCTCCCTGGCCGTGCTACTTTCTTCAATCCAGAATGATGAGTTAGTTTTTCCGATCTCAGAAATTATGAGCAATTTTATTTATTTCTGTTGCCATCCCCGTTCTTTTCTGGCCCCTGATAAAGCCGCTCTCTAGGCAGGCCCGAACCACGACGAGTACCGAAACCATTGTTGACTGCCTGGTAGGCAATTAGGTACCTACAACCTTCGGAATTCCCTCTGGGTGAAAGCTTTGAAAGTGGAATAATTGATTACTTGATTACTTGGTGTGAGATGTGTGCCTATAGTCTGTGCTCCCTGATCTCGGAGGTGTATGGTAATTTTATATCTCCACCGAACTTCGTTACCTACACCACATCCGCGCATAAAAATATATGAATACGAGGAAAAGAGAGGTCCCTCAACATCCATCCAAATGGCCACATTAAGCCGTAAGCTGTAGTACGGAGATCTGTAGGGGCAAAGTCATGAGAGTTGCTGGTTGATGGGTTGAACTTGCTAGCGTTATCTAGTCAGCTGTCCAGAAGGGGCGGGGCGGAGAGGCGGATCGCTTGCAGGGGCGGGGCGGCCACGCCAGGCGGAGGGGCGAAAGTAGTCGGCCTTTTACCACCTGCAGAGGCTCCAGCAGTAAGGGAGAAACAGCAAAATTCTAGTTGAAACAATGCAAGAATATGATAAATAAACCGTATACTCACCTTGAAAATGCAACAGTTTAAAAAAGAAAAAAAAAAAAAACTGCAACGATCCTAACTGGGAGAATCTGGAGACGAAAATAAATAGTAGGCCTGCAGATAACTCATACACCAAAAAAGGCAAAATAAAGAGCATAAAGAAGCGATTCGTTTGACATATATATAACATCAACATGATGGATAAAAAACCCCGCAAACTTTTTTGGCTGGCTGGGGTAGACGATACACAGGACACCTCTCCTAGGCTGCATACAGGGTGCCTCGGGGAAGATACTACAAGATTACATGAAAGGGAATTGAACTGAGTAAATATGGATCTGATCCAAATTCCGATGCTCGATGTCCAGCCGACCAGTCAGGGTTATATCTAAGCCCGGTTCGTTTGTGGCATACTGTATGTACTACTAAAATGTAAAGTAGAAAATGGAGGGGACTTCAAATCGTGGGTGGTTGTTTTTTTCCCTCATCCCGGCCACCGCCTCGTTGTTAAAACAAGTTACGTAGTTCGGTGAACTCTCAAGAGTCAAATCACAGGCTCCACGCGCGAACGCAGGCCCGCTTCTATACAAAAAAAAAAAAAAAAAAAAAAAAAAAAAAAA
>LGRN01000175.1:0-28951 GCA_001883825.1 Emergomyces pasteurianus Ep9510 | reverse complement strand
ACAAAAAAAAAAAAAAAAAAAAAAAAAAAAAAAAGCAAAGGCGGGAATGTGCGGATAGTGTAGATGGTGTATATCGAGCGAGGGCCTCGCGGAGGGGCCAGGGGGGAAAATATATAGATCTGTCTTCAAACAAAGCCTAAATCGCTACTGTAACGCCATATTTCTTCTTTAACCCTATTTAAAATAATAAAAAGGAACCTGAATCCGATGCAATCACATCATCCGTCTGAAAGCCCCGTCATTAAAAATAGGGGGCAAGCGGACAAAACCCTGCAAGTAGTTGCCATGCTAGTCCGCGCATAGCAACTCAGAGTCGCTGCCCCAAGAAGTAAAAAGAGAGAGAAAAAAGACAAATTGCAAAATATCAGGGTGATAAAACATGTAAATTGAAGTTGACGAGGAAGCTGGGAAGAAAGTATTTAGATGCAATAACAAACGATAACGGAATAGGGAGGGATAAATATATGAGTACGGAAAACTGGTTATGTTGCTGATGACAATCATGATGATATTTCATCCGGAATAAGTGTGAAAGTTTTTTCAAGAAACGGGGAAAAACAGGGGGTTGGAAATATTACTTGGGTATTTTGAGATGAATTATGTACATACATACAAAAATATGAATCGCGTCGCAAAAACGAAAGGGGGTCCCGAAAAAGAATCAAAATCAAAATCACATCAACACATACGAGAAAAGTATAAAAATAGAATCTTACGTATTGGGGGGTCGATCTAAATTCTTTCAGGGAAATGTTTATCAAGCAAACAAACAAAAAAGGATTTCTTAAGGGAGTGAGAAACGGGTATTTTCGACAATAAACGAATTCTCTAATAATGGGAAATAAAAGTCTAATTTTCCGAAACTGCCACAGCAACAGCGACCGCCGCGCCAAAAATGGCGCTCTCAGTGGCTCTTTCGAGAGTGATGGAGGGTGTTGTTGTTACGGTGCTAATCGCTTGTTTGGAAGGTGATGTTGTAGCTGAGTCTGGGGGGGAGATGGGACGGGATGGACGGGATGGTTCTCGTTCGAGTGTCAGCTCGTTGAGATATTGCTGACACTGGTCGTGGAAACCGGGGTACTTGTTTATGACAGTCCCGTCGCAGGCGATCGTGACGTTTTGGGAGCTGTTGTTCATTGCTGATGCGGGGGTGTTGATGGTGGACTTCTTGTTTAGGTTGGTTGGCAGCTCTAGGCCGCGATTGTCGTTGGTTGTGGAGGAGGAAGAGGCAGAATCTGGCGTTGGCGGGAGGGCAGGAGCCTCGCTGTTGTTTCGTAAACACCATAGCGCATGGATGGCTGCGGCGAGATAGGCGGCTGCTCTCCGTGTTACGAATGTGCATACTTGTTGGATGAATAAAAGGTCCGCTGGAGATGGGGCAGTGACGAAGGTGTGGTGTTTTTGGAGGTAGGCGGATGACAAAGAGAGGGAGGGAGAAGTATCTTGTTGAATGAAAGCGGCGATGCTTGTGTCGAATGTGTATGGGGATCGCATGGATTCTGGAAGGACGCCTCCAAACAGTCCTGCTGTCTTGACCGCCTCAGTTGTGATAAGGCGCACGATCTCGCCAAGGTATCGTCCTGTGCACATGTATTCTAGGGGTTGATAATCAGGTTTTATATGTGTCTGATTCAGGACGTCGTCCCATCTAGTGGTTGGTAAAACCCCACCCCCACCAAACATGCTGAGTTCGGTGTTGACAATGACATGGTCCGCCTGAGCAAACCATTCAGCTGGTCTGGTACCAAATTTGTCGAGCCCTATGGCATGCACGGGGAAGTGGATGGCAGCATTGGTACCAGTACCCAATATCAAAGATACTCGTGTCGAAGAATCCTCATATGCCCGTGAGAGGAGCGTGGAAGAGCTATCATTAACGATCGCGTCAATCCGAACATTAAGATTCCGCTGCTTGCAAGCTTCCATGATCAACTCGCTCAGGTCGTCACCCACAGTTCCGTTGGAACACAGGAATCCCTTTCCCATCGCAATAACACGACCACTACGTATCGACGTTTGATCGATCGGGAATGACCAGGATAGTCCCATTGGCAAAGGTACCGAGTCCATACCATATTTTTCCTCGCCACCACTCAACATCTCTTCAATCTTTTCCGCCATCCACATAAAAAAAGCCTTCCCCTCCAGCAATTTCACAGCTTCATCAATTACAGAGGTCCTCAAACGAACAATCCTCATCTTCCCAGATCCTGAAAGCTCTACAAGGGCAACCCGGAATGTCGATCCTCCCAAGTCCATGGCGAGATAAGTTCCTCTCTCCTTTCCAGTTGGGAGTGTATGGTTGAAAGACGGCAGCATGCAAATAGGACTAGATTTAGCGCATATGTCGATCTGAGCGCGGATCTTTTTCGACATGGACAGCAGGTTTGAAACAGTCAGATGTCCTGTGAAAAGGCGCCCAACCTCCTGCGACAGATCATCCAGCGACCGGCGGCGTCGTTTGGCACTGGAGAACGACTCTTGTTTCGAGCCTGACGTATCCTTTACCTGTGAGGGGAACATCATCATACGCTTCAGGAGGGTCATGATGTTGCGGAAAAAGGCCCGCATGCGACGGCCCATCCTCGCAAGTGCACCTGCCATTGTGAGGATAAATAGATGTAATGGTAGGCCTTCCAACGGCACCCTTGGTTTGAGGGAGTGAGTGGCGGGATGAGTGAGGCTCGAAACAATTTGACGGATGGGACAAATGGGGCCGGGTGTATGTATAATTTTATATACTGGCCAAATGTTGGAAAAGAGATTTTTTAAAGCGCCAGTATTAGAGCTTCAGAGACTCAGATACCAGGCTTAATATTAAGCCATTTTTCCGCCAGTGGGATCAGCGTATAGTATTTGGTAGGTTTGTATATATGATGACGCTTTTGTTTTGAGAAAGTGGGAGGCAGCACAGCAATTGTTGCGTTATTCTAACACTTGTCTCAAAATCAACAACACGGGAACGCGTAGGGTGAACGAGAGGGAGATATTATTATTATTAAATGGGAGCGGAGAGGCGGGAAAGTAAAACGATGGCTTTATCCGTAAGCAGTAGGTTATCGACCATGGGAGGCGGAGAGGATCGAAGATATATACTATAGAAACGCCAGTAGAAACAGCAGATTCTAAAGTTGTATCTGGTACTACTTAGAAGCGGGTTTGGAGACGTTAAACCAGGTACCTGACACTTCCGGAAAAGGGTCCCCTGCCAGCCCTTTGTTTTTCGCGAAGAAATGCGCAGCGACTTTAATAGGAAGCGGCAATTTAACCAGCCAGCAACGACAGTCGAGTGCGACAGTGAAGTCGGATCTTCTGGGCAGAAGAAGTACACAGGTAGCGTTGCAGGCGCTATTTGCTCCGCTTTGCCTGTTTATTATTATTATATTTATTTTTCTTTCCTTTTCTATTTCGTGGCCTCCGGATTTCACCTTTCCGCTTGGCGCGGGCCTTTGTTTCTGTTTCGACGGGGCTTCCTTGGGTCTCCTGGTTTTGTTGGTTATTGTTGCACTCTCCCCCCCCCCCCGCAAAAAAAAAACCGAATCGATTTGGTTTTGGTCGAGCAATCCCTTCACCACAAGGATGCGACTACCCACCCTACAGGTGATCAGTAGGCGGGATAGTTACTGAATAGGGTCACTTACACCTCAAAGTGCAATGAAACAAGAAAAGGGAAACGGATTTAAAAAATAAAAAAAATAAAAAAGGTTACAAAAATAAAAAGCAACGAAAGGTTAAAAAGTTAGAAATTGCCCTAAATGAAAATAAGATTTTTTTTTTTTTTTTTTTTTTTTTCAAAAAAGAAAAGGAGGATGAAAGATTGAAGAGAAAAAGAAACAAAATAACAGGCTGGCAAATTCGGAGAAAGCGACTGAGAACGTGAGAGCGATCTAGGCAGGTGGAGGTGGCTTTCTGAGGGTGGTACCTGGGAGTGAAACGATACACGCATGGGCGGAGCTTAGCTGGACAGGGAAGACAGTCTGCAACTTTACAGCCAGCTTCAAGACCTGGGGGAGATTTTGGACGGAGGGACCAGCCTCAGACAGCGCAACAGGGACTGTTTCAATGAAGGATGATTGCCGTGGCAGTGGGAAGTTTCTCCTTACGCCAGGATCGTTACGTAGGTCAGCTCATTAGCGCACTAGGCCAGACTAGATATCGTTCCTCTTTGTTAATTCTTGTCGGTTTGGATAGGACGAAGCTTGTCCTATGAGGACCAGTGAGAGCCCAAGGGAGAGGCCAGTTGGCTTGGACTTCCCTTTGCAGTGGAAACCTGTACGGAAGGTAAGGGAAGGACAGCGGCGGGGGGGGGGTAGGGCGAAAGCTTTGGCTTTCCCACCGCAACAGCGTCATGCGGCGGGGTGGAGCAAGGCTAAATAAGGTGACATCCAGGGTGGAATCTCTGAACCCACACGCACCCTTGAACTAGAAGCTCAGGCGGAGAGAGGCCTGTCCAGCCTAGCGTGCCTGTAGATCGCGTTGCGTGCTGGGACTTGAAGATTCCGGGGGGAGAGCAGAGAGTCAACAGCACAGGCGGGAGCCACAGAGCCACAGCCCTGGTACGGAGTAGAGCGCACGCAATACGGGGTGAGATGCGCCTCGTTGTAACGTTCCTGGTCACCTATCCAGGTATCCAGACCTCCCTACAGAGCACAACGAGCACGCCACATGGGGGCAGACATAGAGTCGCGTCGAGGACTGGGCGGTATTCGGTAATATTGACCACCACGTCTATCTGCAACGCTCCGCCTGGATCCCCTCCAATCCCAAGACAGTACGCTCCGCAATGTAAACCAATTTAGTTTGTTGATGGCGCCCTGTAACAATACCAGACAGGATACATCAGTGTAATCGCGAGACCGGTAAAGAATTAATCTGACCAGGAGCGTATCGAAGCTGTATCGAGGGGGTATTTATTGCCTCCCCAGTTCCAGGTCCAACCCGAGCTGTCCACTGTGTGGTATCTGTGCACGGACCAAATGCGGCTGCCAATAATTGCCAAGCCTGGTCACGCCGTAATATTCCCAATGCAGACAAGCGCCTCACAAAGCTCCCCAGAAGCTTATATCAAGCTCTCCAGGTCTTTTACCCCTCCTGCTCCTTGCTGCTGCTCTTACTGCTGCTGTTGTACAGGTCTACTTTACGTATACATGCGTGCAATGCTCGTCTTCCGCGGCCATCCTACCCGGAGCAAAAAGGCTTACCTCGAATACTTCCAAATTCCTCGCACTCGCCAGTATTGTTACCAGTCCCACGCTCCCATAGTGTGTCCATGGCAGCAATGTAACGTTGCTCTGTGCCAGCCACTCCATGCAACCCTAGTCTGCGACCACTCACGGAGGCGGAACCCCGAACCACCACCTTAATAATGCTGACCATCATGGCGCGATAGTTAGTTAATTAACAATAAGAAATAAACTCCAATTATAGTAACTGTAACAGCGACCCTTGAATGAAGCGCTCCTCGCGTCTGTTTTTTTTTTTTTTGTTTTCCTTTCGATTCCCCGATTTAGCGCGATTAACGCCATCTTTAAGCTTTCACTTTGACCTAACCCGTATTTTCAAACCTTTTGAGACATTTTGATTGGCGGGAAAGGGGATTCATGATTCGTGGAAATTTTTCTCAAATGTAAGAAGCGCGTTCCAACAAACAAACACGGGATGACGCTATCTACAACGACAGGAATATATGAGCAGAATCACACTTCTACAATTCTTTCGTCGTATCATTTATCATTGGCCGAAGATGTTCTTTGCAGCTGCGCGTACTCCGTAATTGGTTCGCCATACCGTGCCTCCCAACTTGCTAGGTTGCAAAGACCTGGGAAAGCATCTTGCGAGCTATGCCCAGGTAAGGTGCTCATCCTTACTATTTCGCATGAGGTTTTTCAAGTTACACGAAGCTTAAATTTAATGATGTTTTACGCGGGTAGTTCCTCAATAGTCATTTCCTTAAAATTGAAGTTCGCTTTAATTTGTCGAGCCTGCGGTAATTCGCTTTTCTTTACTTTTTCTCATTTATTTTTGCTCCCCGTACGCCACTTTTCGTCAATATCCAGGAGAAGCTGGCCAGCTGGGCGGTACGTGACCGGGATACTCCGTAAATCTATCTGCCTTGCGTCGATCCGTCCCGTTGGCCTGGAACAAAAAGCTATCTCACTTTGAATCAACCAGCGAGTTAAAAAAGATACTCTGTGCTAATGTCGGAGAAAAGAAGGGCTCATGTCGTTTCCTGAATTACTTTTCTTCAAAACACGGCCCGGTTTTTAACTTGTGGGTCGCGTGCGTCGAATCTTTACCCGAGAGAGTAAAGTCCCCATAAGTATGTACTCCGAAAAATATCAGAGGATGATCAATCCTATGCGCCAAGCCTTTAACCTTGAAGCATTCGTGCAGCTGCTTAAGCTGTCTTTGGGGGGAACTGGCTAAGGAAATCGACATAATCGCCGCTTGCTGTGAGAAAGAATGAGCTGCATGAACCCACCACAACGTCTCATCAGGGCTTGCATGGGTCCGTGGTGCGGCTGGTGCCTCTTGATATTTATTTTTATATTTATTTTTTATATGCATTCTTTTCAGGCATGTCAACAAAACACTAATTCATCCCATGTCGGCGCTGGAACCGGGTGCATAATGTAAACCACAGATGCCCTGCCTACGCTTTGATTAATATAACATCGAGAAAGTGAGAACTGTACACTGGATCCCCCATACAGAACGGTAGTGAAAGAAGGTCTCGCGCATCTTTCTGCTTGGCCTTCGAGAGGCGCCACTTTGGAACTCGATGCCTGAATTGATTGTGATTCTTGCCCCCGAAGCTCCAGATCTCAGGTCTTTTGCCGGCTTCATCGTGGAGCTTTGCATCCTCTCGATCAAAAGGGAGGGTCCCTCTCCCCTATAAAAAAAATCATGCTCAACTCAAACTCGGGCTTCCGATATTCTTGTTACCAACCGGGAGCCGCAATCTGCAAACATGTATGATTTTCTATATGGCTGGTGCATAACTCGACTATCGTCAGTTAAGCTAAAATGCTATCAAGATAATTAGTTAGACAGATCTAGCATTCCATGATATCTGCAGTTCTGCGGCCTCCGATGATGATGACGGCGGATCCTAGGTTTCACGGAGGCTGCCTCCCCTCTCCAAGCTGATGGTCGGAATGCAAGACAGCAGCTTGCATACTGAAACGCATTTACATTTTCTTTGCATCTGGGGTTATAAAGAAATTAATTCTTTCTTTACAGTTATATCTGATGCTCCTTGTTATTGTTGATTGGTTAGATGGCTTCCTGCTTTTGGAATCATCTGGGCTGCTGAGATACAAAATTTCTCAGAGCCGGGAAAGAGGAGAGGGTTGTCATCTGTGGAATATATCAATGATGTGCTATGCATACACTTGGATCTCACGCCACGACAGTAATAGAGAAAATTCGGGTAATCACCCCCATTTTACTTGCTCGTCTCGGAACTGGTAACATACGAGGGATTATACGGTGGGGGTGTATGATAGATCTTGCTTTGACGGAAATGGCGGGGAAACACAATGTTGCGCCTCTCTCAATTTCGCCCTCCCGGGAGATTGTAAAGTAGTTAACTATATATAATTACGTGACAATCATGGCAAATGGGAACTGCTCCGCTAATGCCCTTAGCTAGATGGTAAAGGTCAGTTAGATGCCAGGTAGGTGACAGCTCAACCTCAACCTCTGAACCATTTAAACATGTTCCATTTTTCCGCGGGTTCGAAGGTTCACCAAAAGTTATCAAATGTTTGGCTTTTCAAATTATCAATTTCTCTTTTTTCCGTAACTGGCAGGCGGTTGAGCTTGATATACAACCTCTTTCAATAGCAATATCAAGTAGAAAGGCTAGAGGAGACCTATAAATCAAGATACTCATGAAATATTGAAGTCAAGCTTATCTGTTACAATATACTCACTACCTCCAGTAACAAATTGCACAAAAATGAATATGTTTCTACAGTGAACTTCTTGTTCATCTATAAAAATCAAGAACTCCTAGTGATCGACGCTCAAGCTCTCGTAGAGAGTATAAACTTCAATGTCTGGCATTCTTCACACTGCTGATCACCAGCATTCTCTCTTGAAGCCTTGTGTGTTCACCTCTTAGCTCTTAGCATTCAATGCATCAAAATTGGCTCTCTCTATTAAATATATGACATATTGTGTGAATAGAACTGCCTGCTCGTCCGCTGCCAACTATTGTTAATTCCTCTGTGCGATCGCGCATTGGGCATGCACTCAGAATAAGTGTTTCACTTTTCAGAGGTAAATTTAGACAACCTGGGCTCTAGATTATCAAACTAGAACTTTCTCAATTTAAAGGTCCAAACGAAATAGGTGCAGCATGGCGCATGGCAAAAGTTTCCTTTATCACCAAAATGTGCTTAAATAAGCTCATCTCGAGGCCCCCCAACACAGCTAACATAAAGAGAGACAGAAATAAAATACACTTATCTAGAAGTGGATTCCATGGACGGTTCTTCAGTTCAATAAATTGGCAAAGCCGCACATGCCCACTTAAGGCTTTGCTGGGAGTGCTTACTATATTTCTTCTAGCAATCATAGCAGACATCTGTTTAGGCCCAAGGATAAACATTGAAAAGCATTGTGTTCAGCGGTAGAGTTCCAGCTCATGAACATCAATCTCTCTGACTAGAATAATGACATTTTTAGAGCTTTCACCTATGGACCCCTACCAGGAGCCCACAGTGATGAAATCTTACCGTGCTCCTAAAAAACTGCAAGCCCCCGGGAATGGAATTGACATTTGATATTTTCTGTTCTTTTTGCAGGTTTTCCTGTTTTTAGCCAACTTATGTCGTGAAGAGTATATCACTCATACCATCATGGCAATTGGCTAACCGGCATTTATTTTTATCTGTCAGCCAAGCCGTATATATTGCCAAAACCCTTCCTTTTGTGGTATGATGACGACCAATAGGTGCGTCCTTAGCGAGCAGAAGAAAAGTGTTTCATTCATTCGAGATTGTTCCATAATAATCCTCGAATCCACCGTCAATTATGGCTTTGGAGAATGCGCGCCAGATGTTTGGACCTTGCCTATGCAAGCTCAGATAAGATAGCTCAGCGCTGGTGAGAGCAAAACTGCCCTCTCAACCTGTCGTAGTTTTGGTTTCTGGGCTGTGCAGGTAGAAGGTTGGGCAGTATGCAATCACATAGATAGAGGCACGTTCTAGCATCGTTGGCTCCCCATTTTTTGACACATAGAGCATTCTGAAATTCTTCGCATGCCTGTGCTGAGTTGTAGATTCGGGCCGAGTTTAAAATCGGCGTCCTTCGCGGATCACAGGGCCTACTTAGCATCTAAATCGTGAGCTCAACCCGAGGTTGAAATTTCCATTCACCCGAATGCAGGATTGGTGCAGGGCGTATACGGGATATGAGAGAAATCCCTCGATCTGTGTAAGCTCACAGAGTTTAAGACAGGGCGTATGGTTGAAAAAGCTTGAAGAATGGAAGATTTCTGAAGATGAATCTTCTTTAGCTTCAAAAATCTGATATCGAAAAACATCAATCAGTTACGTTGAGTGCGTTTCAGAAGAACGGAAACGCATCAATAAGTTTATAAACTGTACCAAGATATGACGGAAAGCTAGATCTTCTTTGTATACTACTGAGTATGACAAGATAGATCACATTCGCAAGACCTATACTAGCAAATCCTAGAAAAATTGAGGAATGACAGTCTGTCGTTATAGTCATTGTTAAGTTTCAAAGAGAAAAAGCAGACGTTCAAATGTGCAATAAATTGCAACCGGGCTAGCCAGATTCCGCATTGCACATGGACTTATTCCCCTTGGAGCAGTACATCACCGAAACAAAAAGGGTTCCAGCTGGCAGAGAGAGAGTGGGAGCAAAAGTGAGATCTGGCTCGCACGTTGAGAGACATGATATCCCGGAATATATTTTGCGTTGTGCAATTGATCATTAGTACTGAGACAACCTGCAGAGGGACATTAATAATATTTTCCTCGTCAAATCCCTAGAGTTTTTTCATTTCGCTTTCTCTTTGCCAGAGGGGCAAAAAAAAAAGATATACGGTGATTTGGCTGCACAGCATACAAAATGATACTAGCAAGGTGCATGCACACAGGTGATCATAAAACTCAAACTTGCTTGCCTCCATCCATCCACCCATTTCTTATCTTGGTCATAAACTTTCGATGGTTCCCGATGTTTTAACATTCTTGTATCTCAGGAACCTTGGTTAAGCATTTCCAGAATCATGCCCCCAGAGAAATTGACTGAATAGATTCAATATCTTCTTTCCCATTTTCTGGAGAATGGGAAGGACAAAATAAAATGGGTGCAGGAAGGAAATGGTCCTTACTAACCTCTGTAGACTGAAGAAAGTTGTTGAATTATGTTATGTGCGCATATGCACTCATGGTCGACACTGAGGTAAATAAAGCATAACTAGTAGTGCTATATGAACTGACCCTCCTCCATGCTCTTGCTCCAATAAATTTGAGGAGGAGCAATTCATCTTAAGCAACAGATACGTATATATAATCAAAGTGTCGTGAGACTAACTGTTCGGCGGCTCAGCCCATTCCATACATCTGATCATCAAGGACCACCTAGGCGTCTCCGAAGAACCTTTTTGACCCATGGTTCAAAAAAAAACAGCCCACTTTTTATGAAACCTAGTTCAACTCTAACTGCATTCATCAGAATATATTACTGCATGATGCATCCAAAATTTAAATAGTTACCCCATCAGCACTCTCAACTCCTCACTTAAGGTTCGGTCAAAATTAGATTAAGAGGGTAAGGATTAGAGGGTTAGGGGGCTGGACTCTGAGGAATATAGTTAAACAAAAAAAAGTTTCTATGCATTCATATACTTTAGTCATAGAGAAGGTGAATGAGTCGGGATTCATCTAGATGTTTTATTGACACATGGTTAGAAATTTTGATATTCAAATCATGCCGAGAGGTTTTCCGGCTTAAATTCACGTTCAGCTCTTACGGAGTACGTGCCCGAAGCTTCGCCAACAGCCGGAAGAGTCGGATGCCGACTTCTGGATCCAGAGCCATAGATATGGAAAGTTGTTGCCCCTCAGGGGCGTACGAAGATTCTTGGGAGGTTCCTCCGCACCTTATTTGTTCCTGATAAGACAGACTACACAATGCAGACAGTTAATTCATTAGTCAGCCAAGGCGAAAGCCGGTGGAGTTTTGGATATTCGTTGGAGGATCTCGGGCTGAGGACATCGATTCTTGATCTATGTAGCAACTTTCTCGGGGGACTTGCGTGTTTAGAAATCTGCTTCTCGCTCTTCCCGTTCCCCCCACAGCATGTAGCAAGGTGGGAAGGGGACGGGGGCGGCTTCGCTGTGGGCAGAATGGAGCTGAAACGTTGTTCAACTCCATTAGTTAGTTAACTTTTTTCCTTGCCTCTGGTTCAACCGTTCAACAAAACAGCAATCTCCGCTTAGACAAAGGGCTTTTTGCCTGGACAAGGTTTGGCACCAGCTGATGCAGCAGCCCACGAGTGAGGGGAGAGTTCGAAAAAAAAAAAAAAATCGGCATGACTGTTTTTCGTAGCGGCTTTTTACTAGTTATCAAAATTATTATTATTTACTCTGAACTTCGTTAATTCTGCGCAATTTGTGGTCAAAGTTCAAGCAGGCAGCGGGATTTGAGGGGATTTCAGTTGTGGAAATCTGCATAGCATACCGTCAAAATCAATCAAAGTGTTGGAGATATTGAGAGAAGACCTAACAGATCCTTCGCGTCATTCCATGCAGCACTGGCGTTCTTAAAACCCGCCACTAGTTAAAGCCTAACTTATCGCGCCCATTTTGTTAAGGAGTAACTCCGTACGGAGTATTGCATGCGGAACCAACTAATAACCCGCCGCCGTTTCGGAAATTCACACTTTACCCCTAGTCTTCTTAATGATCATCACGACGTTAGAAAAAGAAAGGAAGCTAAAATTACCTCTTTTTGTTTTAATACGCAATATGCGGAATAGATAACTACCTACTCCGTACTCAGTAAATATTTTTTGGTCTGCCCCAGAAATGAACATGCCGTTAGATATCAAACTCCGTGCTAATTGGATGTGGACAGCGGGGCCAAAGAGGTGGTTCAGGTGGGGCAAAACTGACTTTGGAGCTAGGAAACGTTCTGAGGTGAAAAAAGGTTTTCTTAAACAAGTGCACCAAATCGGTTAGATCAAAAAGTTGGTTTTCAATGATTTGCTGGACCAAGCCAAATCTGATAGGAAAAATGGCTAAGGTTCCAAGGCTGATCGAACCCACGTGGATGTCGATAACATAGCTCATCGGGTTTTTTATTAAAAAAAGGAGCCAAAAGTCCAAGTTCGATATTAACTGCAATATTTGTTTCCCTGTACAAGAAAACCTGGCATGATCCGTACTTTTGCTCCAATTGATCTATCTAAACCACAGGATCGGGGAGACACGTAGGCTTGTGTCATATGTATATCCATAACATGGATTGATCCGTGGAAAAGATTGATGGGAGCACGGCAGCGTTTGGAAGAATGAGTACGCAATTAGATTTATCTTGCTTATATCCAAAAAAATCAGCCCCGAGATAATAATAAATTGGGGGTTAGTTGGTTGATATGGTTTGATAAGGTTGATCTAGTTCGATCTGGTTCATCTGGTTGGTTGGGGCTGTTTTCTTTTTCATTTTTGGTTTGATTGGTTGGTGGCTTGGTTGGTTATTTTGTACGTATTATGCATAAACGTTTTGGTGAGATTATCGGCCTCTGCTGGCGGTATTCCTATAATCTGACAAGGGGGCTGGAGGAAATGGGGGAGGAAGAGATTGTTATGAGGGATTCCTTGCCACGCCGTGCATAAGCGAGCCCCCTAAGGCAAAATGTGGGTTATTCCACTCAAGAGCGTTTTTGCCAGGAATACGCAATAAGTAAAGCAGAAATAGGCTCCTGGAAATAGTACTCCGTATCAGCTAGAAAGTTAGGAGAGCTAGGCTGTGTACAATGAATAATCACAAGTCCCATACTATAGTATTGGATGTATCTGTGATTGTACCGATCCAGAGTTGGTAGTGGGTACATGGACCCAACGTATCCAAAAGGTAAGGAGAAAGGGGACGTTGATATATAAGACAAAATTCGAAGAGAGGTAAGCATAGCCAACATTATAAAACATAGAGGTATCCAAAAGATTACAGAAAGAAAACAAGGCCTACAGACAGGCTTCCGTAATTACCCGATAAAATACTTTTCCATCCATATCCATTTCATGAGGAGGAAACTGTATAAACGTATATTTTCAAACAGAAAGTGCGGTATAGTAAACCTCACGGGAAATCCTAACCCAGGGAACGTAGACAAAATAAGGGAGGAAAATCGTGGTGTGCTTCTTGTACTCCGTAGATCCAAATAAAATAATTTAAAACAAAGCAGAGTGATGCAATGGGGGGAAGCTACTGCATTAGCTCCCTTCGACAAAATATGTCCTACTCCGACTCTTTGCGGCAATTGCTTTAGGATCATCCGGCAAGTGGGTATGGTGGACAACGTGAGGTCGGTAAACAGCATCAACAGGCGCTTGCCAGTCATCCAAACCGAGCGGGAAATACTCGTAGAGCAGATCCGCAGTTTCATTAGGATTGAGTATCTGAGATGCCAAGAGGGGAGGTTGATGTTGCTGCAGTTGGTTTATATTGGGCACAATGCCTGAGGAATTGTGATTGTGGCTGAGAGGCTGGCGTTTTGGTGCGGCTGCCGATTTTTTTTGCAGTTTCTCTGAGGGCGACCCGTTGATGTCTTGATGTCCTTGGCTGCTTGGGTTGAGAGGTATTGGCATGACAGGGGGTGTGTCAAGGGAATCTCCTATGGAGTTCCCTGGGCTCGAGCCCTCATCGACAAACGAAAGGCTGATTGGATGACCAGTGACACTGAGCCTTCGTCGTTTTTCGCGATGTTGAGCTACCTCTGGGCTGGAATTTGCATATGATGCGGCATCGTTTACAGTAGCGTTAGTAAAAGTAGGCGTCGGGATAGTAGCCGAGGCGACAGTTGTGGTTTGTGTCCATTCCGGGTATGAAGATGATGGTAGTTGCTGCTTCTTCATGTCTTGATCCTGAGGAGATTTGCTCCGTTTCATTGTCGCTCCCTGTTGAGAGGACGGCGTCTCGCTCGTCGCCGCTCGGTTGGCATTTGCCTGGGCGTGTTTTCGTGAAGATGCAGCACTCCCGCTGAGGGGAAGATCCTTTCGCGACTGGAAATTTCTTGGGCTACGACCGCGTACGATTACGGGCCCAGAATGCGCCTCACAAATAGATATTTTAGCACCCGTCGACAAGGTAGCGACAATCTTCAGTCTCACGACGAAATGTTGCTGCAATTCCTTCCGTCGACCATTATTCGCAGTAGCGATGCGAAACTGCAGGCGTTTCCACGCAATCGAGAAAGTGGCGTAATCCGAATCGATATCCTGACCCGCCATGATATCCAAAGGGATCGAAGGAGGTTCTTTTTCCGTCTTGTCTTCCGGCTGACCCGTAGCATTGGCTGCAGGCGTTTTCCAGGGCACAGAAATAATCTTTACGGGGTTGCCCTCGACTGATTCCGTCGCAGACACTGTAAGCTCTTGCGCAAGGATGGGAATGCGATCGCCCTGCTCTGTCATGATATATCTCATTGTTCGTGGTAGAGTCACTGAGCCTGTAATTTGGAAAAGATTCCTTCTGTAGCAAGTTAGTTCAGCCATCGGAGGTGGTCCACTTGGTTTCGATGTTGGCGAAGTCGTCCATGGCGATTCCGCAAGGAAAAACATGCCATGAAGCTGGGCAGCCATGGATATGGAAGTTCGTCGTAGCGAATAATCCAACAAAGTAAAATTGTACATGGGTATAGAAAAGCTGAGCAGTTTATGGTTATGGTCGATAGAGGAGTCTTGCTGAGGTTGCTGGTCGGAGGGAAGCGCTTCGTAAGGAGGCATCATTTCTGGAAACGGATCATCGAAATGGGTGTTGGAAAATCGTCGCATAGAGTGCGCTGGTATCTGCGGTTGCGCAAAGCCAATATCATCCCCGCTATCAAAGTACAGATAACGGTCAGTCAAGGGGGGCGCGCACGCTGGGATTGAAGATAGATCAGGTGAAAGTAAGTAGCAAAATACCTAACAAATGTCTCATGGTCGTAGGTTGGATGGGAGTCTGGGATATCCAGTGAAGGCATGGCATTGAGGTAATCAGTATTTTGTATATTGGCCATTGACAGCGGGCTGCCCAGATATGGCATGGCCATGGTGTCGAAACTCTCCATGTTCGTGACAATTGGGGCAGCGATGGAGGAGTGTTTGTGTGTTGGGAGGGCAAGGGCAAAGTTTTATGGGCAAGGTGGGGACCGCAAAAACACCGTTGGGCAGTCCCGCAGTCTATATATAGTCAGCTTGGTAGTTGACAGAATCGAGGATTCCAATCTCCAGCAACAAAAGGCGGATATCCGTATTATGATGCGGACAGAGTGGGCGGAGACAATCGGATAAAAGAGACCAAGGTAGAGAGAAGCAATAAGTAGAAGGGCAGGCGGAGAAGGTTTGGGGCAGCGTTGAGCGGAACGGATGTCTATTGTCTTTCCCTGTCAGGCAGTGCCTCCGAAAGTCCGAGCCCTGTTCTTTGCAGCCGGGCAAAGAGATAGGCAGATTAAACGTAGTTAGTTTGTCTGGGTCGGGAGGCGGGTGGAAGATGGAGGTCGGAAGTATAATAATAGGCACCTTCTTGTAGCACAGCACGAAGGTCAAAAAAAAATATGGATGCTATGTCATCAATTTCCCCAACAGCTGGTGGCGTGGGGAAGCAAAAGCGCGGGGATTCAGCACAGCGACTCGGCCGATCCAAGCAACAAAAGCAACAACAAAACAGGAATAAATCGTCTGGGGGTGAAAAGACGGCTGAGCCTGTTATTCAACAATTATTATTCACTCTGGTCGCTCAGTTTTCTGGTTTTGACCTTGTCGTCGTGGGCCATTGGGTTCGGGGATAGCATATATATAGATATAGAGACAGCAGACACGAGGAAGATTAGGTTAGGCAAAACAAAAAAGCAGAGACGAGGAGCAGTATCAAGTTAGAGGGAGAGAATAAACAAGAAGTTTTCAGAGTGGTGCTAGACGAGGTTAATAATAATTATCATAATAGTTATAAGAATAAGAATAATCCGAAGAATTAGCATGAAGGTGTCCTGTATGGATGGGTCCTTTTCCACCCCCTCAAATCTCTTCTTGGGAGGCTGTTTTAGTGCGATACGAAGCCTGACACAACAAGAAGCAGCTAATTCTGTCGCCCATCCAGCTAGTCGCCAGTGGGAAGTTACAAGCTCCTGGGCAGTTATACAATACTAATCTGCTGTACGGAGTACGGAGTACGGGGTATACAGATCAAGCAGTGGGGGGAGAAACTGTTTTCTGGCTGGCGGGCTGATACACACACACACACACACACACACACACACACACGATGGGATCCAAACAGAGCGAGGCGAAAGCGCATGATATCCATGTGGGCTACGGAGTACTCCGTTCAAAATCTACACATTATTACCCGCGCCCATTTACCCAGGGTATTGTACTCCGTACTCCGTACTTGATGTTCAAACACCCTTGTCCCCCAATCTGAACCCGCAGTCGCTGACAGCCTGTCTCTTCCTGCTTATCCCATTTCTCCACGACCAGGTTCCCCTTCGCGTCAAAATGGGTTAAAATAATGGCCCCAACTTGGATCGCATGATTCAACACGCTGACAATTACTCCGTATTACCCCGGATTAACTATGGAGTACTGCTCCATGAACCCATAGCCAAGGTTCGCGATATTTGAAATACCCGTCATACCCCGTTCTCATAGCATGCAGGCAGGTTGTGTGTTGGATTTTTTTCTTTATTTATTATTATTATTATTATTATTTTTTTTTTTTGGTGCTCGGCGGACGGGAGCGAGCGAGGTCAGGTGCTAAAAATTGGAACGGCCAACTATCCCTGGTACTAAGGTTGGTATTCCTGTGTATCGCCTTTCGTGCGAAATACCTGAACCTCACCATTGGAGCTGCGTCACTTTGTTAAAAGGAAAAAGTCTGTCCTTGGAAAGGTTAAAGACTTTCGGGATTGGCTCGTGGGCTGTATGAAGTTTGGGTGGACCCTTCCGCCCAATTTTCCGGCAGTTCTCTCTAGCTTCGCTCAACCTCCACGCAAAAAAAAACCCTTGATTATGATGGATATGATGAACTGCGTCATTTTCGACCATCGAAAAGAACGAAATAACAAAAGCCAAAAGAGACCCGAAAGTCAAAAATATTTGTTAACGGCTGTACCAATATGACCAAATCCCCTAAAACAAAACAAGGCAAAATCCATCCATCGGAATAGATCTTGTCAGCATCAAGCATCACTCCCTCAGAAGAAGGTCGCCTCTGCGAATAATCAACCCAGTTCAAAGCCAGCTGCTTGGCCGTCTCCACCACCTCCACTCAGGCGGATACCATATTACTCGCCTCCTCCTGGTTGTGTAGCTACCGGTAATCGTGAGAGATGGGATGATAACGCTATGGAGAACTCCGTACTCCGTACAGCGTACGGAGTATGAAGGGCCGATCTGCTTGCTTTTGTTGGTCATTTTGCGCCAACTGCACTAGCGCCCAAGATGGGTAGGGCTCGCTAAATTCTCCTCATTTTAACAGTTGCTTCTGAACGCCACGTCCGGCCTGGTCCGTACCTTGCAAAAGCATGCAGCTTCGTAGGTATCTTATTTCATCGTCCAACTCCGCACTGGCTACGGAGCGAACTTGACACCGATTTTCCAAGCTTCTAAAAGCTGCTTTGGTTGCTTCGTTGAAAGTTCCTGTGATGGTTGGTCATTTACGGAGTACTTACGTAGTACAGACAATATATTTCATGAGTGGATGCGCAAATTCGGCCAATTTTCAGCTTTTAAATAGTGCCCGTTTTGCCTAGGCGGGATTCACATGGTGGAGGGACAGATCACGAACAGTATGATTGACGCCTGTTCCGTTCCTTAGCCCAAGTGTCGCCTTCCGCTCCTCTCGATAATTTTGATAATATTATATATAATATCAGTCCCGTACTGTACAGTACATGCCTGTCCTGGGTGCTTACAATCGGCAAATCCCCACCCCTGGGCCCTCCTCCCCTCCTACAATGAAAATTCACACTCTGTCTCCTCCTCCTTTTTGCCAGGTGTTGCACCAAATGGGGCCGCCTCCTCCTTTCTCCACAACTTCCACCCAATCAGTCGCTGAGATTCGCCCAAAAATGAAATTCCACTTGGGAAGATGGGGGAGCTCAAGGGTCAGCATCCAGCTCATCCTAATCCCAGCAACGATAAATATTTGAACAATCCTTGGCAATACTCAGTAGAAGTTTCCATCTGGATTCCATATTTTTCGCTGACTAACTAATTTAATAAATCCGGATATCGTTGGTAATTGCTGGGAACTTGCTTCATCTAATATTTCATGACAGATAATTGATTAAAAATAGGAATATACGAAGAAAGATTCATGGCGCAAGACGATACCGGTGTATTTAAGAAACATCCCGTCTTGGGTCCTTCGCATCACAATCTTTCGAAGGATATTCATATTTCATATCTTAGAAGCACTAAAAAACATCACCCGGTACTCTGTACTAGTTAGAAACGATCTGATTTACTGACTACGCAGTAGACGACAGCCGGGTGAGAGATGTGCTGCTTGTGCCAGAACAAGAGATCAGAGACAATAAATAGGCGCATTGATAGGTCGAGAACCAACAAAGGCATGGCATCGTCCGTCGTACGCATTCTATGTAAGGCGATCAATATTTCTCCTGTTCAGGGAATAATGAGAAGGAATACGAAGGAAGCAATATAGAAGCAAAAATGGAATTATTTTACACATTATATTTTCATATATTCCGTACTCCGTATTTAGAGCACATATGATTGATCCTTGTTCTATCTCGCTTACGTACTGTAACTTACAGTACTGCGTACTGCGTACTCCGTACGATACCTAAGTAGCAGGCAAAACCGAACCGGGCAGGGTGGGAAAAGTACATGACTAGTTAAAGCTTCTCATTGGATCAAGGTATTGAAAGCTCATCTCCTGGGGAAAACAATTGGACCTGAGCGCGATGCCTTTTAAAGACATTAGTTGAAGCGATCAAGGGTGGAGGGGTGCTCCACGTACTAACAATAACGGGACCAAAAGCGAAAAAGGGAACTCGAAGCTTGAACATGCATGAATGCTTCGTTTCATTTTTTCTCGTGCATCTGCCTACATCTTTCTCTTTCTTATTCACTCCTTTTCAGCCTTTTCCAGGCCTTTCGATGGGAGTTGAACAATCCAAAACATGCAAGCAAGCCAGGTTAATCACTCAGTTATACCGATTAGGAGCATCCTCCTTTCAACCAGATACACCTACCTGGGAAGTACTATCAGCACTACTCCGTACATAGTAAAGCATCTAGAAAGTACTTGCTGATTTCTGATGGATGCAATGAAGAAGGACAACTGGCCGTATTGATAATACGCCTCTCCCATCTTTCTGATCGTCCATATGCATGATATATGCGGGTGTTTTCTTTTCTTTTTCTCCAGAATCTTCTCTTTTGTTTCCAAAGCTGTTGGCTCTCCGGTGTACACATTGCGGAGTACTCTGTATGGAGTAATTTCATACATGCATGCAGAGTCCAGAACCCAAAAATAAACTAGGAACGGCAAAACCTGCCAAATCAGAGAACGAGGTTTGAAGAAGGGAGGAGCCGGCTATGTTCGGCAAAGTTGAACCCTGGGGGGCTAGCTGGCTTACCCCGCGACCAAACCAACCCTAGTCTTGGTTTTTGGATTTTCTTTTTCCTATTTCCCCCTATTTTGATCCTCATCAACCCCCGACTCTTCGAAGGCAAGGAACCTCTCCCTGGCTTGGGGAGGCGTGGGCGGACCTGGAGATCAATCACAGTTTGAGCATACGAACACGGGAAAACAAGGTTTCGTTCACCTTCTTGTTGTGCAGCATCACATGCAGAACTAAAATGATCTAGAAATTAACAAGCGTACTCAAACGATCAAACGAGGAAGTATACGGATTATTTTTGTTTTTTTCTTTTTGTTTTCATTTTCAATTTCATTTTTTTGATTCAAAAGTAAGTTGTAGGAAGAATAAATCGAGTTCTTCATTTGTTCATTGTTTCCATGGTCACAAGCTAAAGCTTCTGTGGTCGACCTTTTGGGGCTGCATTCCCATTCCCCTCGGGGAAGTTGGAAGCTTGCTATTTCCCGTCGGAAAAGTCTCATATGCGTTCAGAATTGATACTCCGAAGGAAATCCAAAATTTGCAACTAATTAAATTAGGTTACTTTATAAAGGGTATTTGGTAAACGGGAAAAGTGGCGAGCTAACTCAGTTTTCAACGAAAATAAGATTTCCCAACAATTTTCAGCTTTTTTATTCTGCGAGATAGTCAGCTCGTTCCATTGCCGATTGAGCAGCGCTACAGGAGAGCAAGTTAGGGAATATGAGTTCTTGAGAGCTACTGTTTGCGGGGAACGATGCGGAGTGATTTTAGCTAAAAAGTTAGCCGCAAGGACAAAGAATGTCTGCAAGGGTTTGTAGGGGTCATTACCAAACTATTGGCTAAACTCCGGATATTAACTTAGCATACGCCCGTATTAGATACAGGTCGATGAAAAACAATGTTGACCAAAGGACCAAATATCGCGTGAAAGCCGTTAGGCTAGGTCTCAATGCTTTTGTACGTACGCATGTTCCAGGTTAACGTTGATAAGTGGAGTGGCCATAATAGATGTCCCTGCGCATGTAGAGAGAATAGGAATATTCAGCCTGGAGCAGGCGGATCATATTATCCATGCACATTTTGGCCATTGGCTTCGGGGACCTAAATTCCCCGACCCCAAACTTGTGGTAGTAGACTTCGGCCATTATCGATTTGATACACACACCAGAAATGATATTTCGATTTGGATTTCGGTTTCGAAAAGATGGATATAAGGAAACTCGGCCCCCTTCACTTTCATGGATATGTTCATATCTAGGTCGGTATAAACTCTGGCACATTTTTTGCGCTTCGCGATGACGTTTGGGGCGGTGGAATACATATGAAGCGTAGCTTTTTAGAGCAATTGCCTCAGGGCTGGCATGGGTTTTCTGGTTCAGAGGTTCTAATAATTCCAGGCAAACATTGTTGGCTCGCAGAACGAGGGGTATTATTAGAATCTGTGTCCTCCGTATATGACGATGGTTGGACCCTGAGCTGCGGGTCTCAATATTTGGAACAATGTGCCTGTGGCTGCACGGTACGGCTCAAGAATCTAGCGACGAGGATAGTAAACCAAAGGAATATATGAGCTGCATAGCCCTCATAGAGAGCGTCACGGGCCGGAGAGCTCCACGTGTGTCTTCGGAGCATCGATTCCATGGTTTTGTATTTGAATACAGCCCCAGACCCCATTCATGAGATCCGAGCCGACATGGGGGCTGCCAGAAATATTTTCCAGCAGGTATGATAGCGTGTTAGGCCTGTATATCCCCCGAGATCCCCACGATATATTGGAATTAACTTGTTCAAGAAGCTCCCTAGTAAGTAGCGCCGTGTTTTCTTCTCATTCCCCTGTCGTTGAACCCTGCTCAAAATTGTTCGCTTACTTTCCAGGAGCTGGTTTCTGTCAGGTGTACGGAGTAACCGATTCTACACTGCGTAAAGCTCCCCATCATAATTCCCCGCATGGCGCCCGCCTTCAATAGCCGAGAGATGCTCCAGAAAGAGTAAACTTTACGGAGGCCGTTTTGGCTGTGAAAGTGATGGGCTTGGCGGTGATAAAAATAAGTCGATGTGGAGATTGGGCAGAGAACAAGGATCTTGCCAGTTCAAATTGCTCGGAGATTAGGCACCTCCGCATGGTCCCTCCATTTGGTACGGACACACAGAGTACCAGGGAAAAGATTCAGAATCATGAGCTGAGCACACATCAAAATGGTGTCATATGTTTGCTTCTCGGCATGGAAATCAGCTTAGCATGAAGTGAAAACAGAAGGCCATCTTCGGTTCAGTCAAAAATCATGCCTCACACATGAACTGGTTTATTTTCAAGGAGCATGGTCGGGAAAATACAACCCCACGTTGTGGTCGTTGTCTTGTTGTTGAGCTTGCAGCATACTATCATTTTCAGTCGTTAAACTAACTAGGGTTTCAAAAGTCACGTGGTGGTTTAGTACCTAATGGGCAACCTTGGAAGCTCTGGCATTGAGACTCCAACTCCAACTTAGGAATTGACAGACGAAACGGACAAAACAAGAAGAACAACCGCTTTCGATGTTGTTAGAATCTTGACGGCCGTCAATTGCCTACTTCCAAAGCAAAGACCTCTGCTTCCCCAACAGGTCCCGAGCAGGGGCTCACCACGATCGACATTCTGTCTACCTCACCAACCAACGACAGCAATAACCTGACCCAGCCCAGAGTTGAGAGGAGACATTTCTTTGGCCACTAGCTACATTAGTATGGCATGATCCCCTGTTGAACAGGTTTGGTGAGTGCCGATTTTTGTGAGCTTCAATGAGCCTAGTGGCCTACGACGAAGGCCAATAGACGTTCACCGGGTGGTCAACCGATACCTAGGAACCCAAACATCGCTTTATTTAAAACAATATGATAGATTTGATGAGGTGATAGAGTGGAATTGGCAAGAATGCGAGGTCTAAACCTGCAATCATTGTCTCTCGCACGTGACACAGATACATTTCTTCCCGGGCCATTCAAGTTGGCCATCAACGGGGTTCCGGATTTTTCAAGGCCATTCACTTTGCGACAAAAGTAACTCAGTACGCGCCATTTTCAAAACACTGATTGAGGATTATTGCCTAGAGAAAACTGGAGAAAGCGGCTACATTCCTGCAAATGAAGATCAACCCGACATTCGAACCTGTTCATGCGCAATCAAAGAATGCCTTTTTGAACCTCTTCCTTTTGTATCTCCATAGCCATCTGGGTTCAGCAGATGAGAATACTGTGGGGCCTGACATTTTCACACGTGCTAGCCTATCTCATTGGGCTCCTTTAACGCCGACGAGAAGGCCATAAACTAGGGGCGCTGTCGAGTGTGTTGTCGACTACATTGTTGACAATTTCGTTTTTCCACGCAAGTATCATCCATAGGTGATAGCTAGGTCTCATTACTCAATTTGGTCAATAAAACCTACATCGGTGGCAACAACCCAACCAACATCTCATTCACTCATACTCAATGCGTGCGCGCACACCCACGAGTATCACGCAACGATACCCATTCCCCAGCACAGTTGTTCTTAATCACCAACATCATCATTGTGTCATGTCACCTTTGTTTGATAAGAATGTTGCCCAGCGGTGAATAAAACAAGATGAGATTAAGAGCAAAGGCGGTGATGGAATCTCCTCTGAAGCTAATCTGGTGAGTTACCTTGCTAAAAGTTGCTGAGATACTTCTCCCATTCATCAGCCTCACGGAATTGGATAGTCGTTCTATTATGAGCGCTTTCCCCCCTACTGCCATAGGCCAATTAGAGTGACTCGAAAAAGAATGTGCTCTGAAATTTGACTATGTTCGAACCCGGACCACCGTCCTTGTTGATGGACAAAGATAACGATAGTCCTAAAAGGCCCCTCATTAACACGTTACTACTATTAACTGTTGAGCGATCTTGAAATATATATTTCCAGCCGTTAGAAGGGACACCCAACCGGTTCACAGCCAGATCAACAGAAATGGATGCATGTCTTTGTGATCAGTTAATTCCCTTAATTGTAAACTTGCACTTAGCCCCAATCCTACTATTGACTCATTATTCTTCTCGAACGATCAAACTTAACCAATACCATTGCTCTCATTCTCAAACTCTATATAGGCCCAATATCCAATACTTTGATATTTGGGAGAAATGAAGGCGAAACAAGATGGGTCGAAAGTTTATGACTTCTGATGAGCCTACCATTCAGTGGTTGAAATTCCTGGCTGTCTGCTGAGCGCCTTGCCATGGCATTTTTGGGCTGTCAATAACTCGTGAAGAGGAGACATATGCACAATCAATGGCATAACTGCAAGAAGCACAAGGCTGCCAACCTAATCAGAGCGTTTGCAACCTTTACGAATGGTAATGAAAACGAAAGGGTATGTATGGCAGATGCTCGAGAATTACAGCGTAGGGCCAGCGAACGAGGTCAACCACAAGCTAGCTCACTTTGAACATATGGGACACCAAAGGGGCAGTGGTTATTAATAGCAGTCCTTCTAATCTAACAGATATTACCATGTTCAGATTAACACATCTACCTTAGCAGCTAACTGCATTTTAAATCAGGCAATTGCACTTCTATTGCTCAGCATAACAATCTCTGCAGAAACGATCTTCAGACTTTCAAAACTCACAAAATGATATCTTCTCTTTTAGTTAGTTCAATAACATCTACCGGGTATGAATAGCAATCACCCAGTGAGGGCATAGCATGAATGCAAGATAAAGCTCATCATGTTCTAATTTTTATCCAGAAATTTCAATATTGTAAAACATCCATGTGAAAGAAAATGGGAGGGTGTAGGCATGCTCTTTCCGGCCAGGCTGGTTATCTTCGCCGCGTATGTGGTTTGCGCATATCATACTGGCTAGCAACATATATTCGTTCTTGCGCGCTTTTATGAAATCTTGAAACTATACACAATTTTGAGTTACTTAAATATGGTAGAACTATAAATGGTATATCTGATCTAAAATATTTCTAGAATATAATAACTTAAGCCTAAAAACCAATATAAACGACTCACAGGAGGCCAGGTACTAGGCAAACTGCATGCTTTGGCAAATGATTTCAAATAGATTAATCAGTATATATATACACATATCTTAAAGTATCCAATAGTCATCACCCGCCTTTATTCATACTAAAAATTAAACTCAATAAGTATGATGTTTGAAGCCAATTTCAAACGGGTATAGTTTATATATACAGCAAATAAAATGGAAAAAAAAAAAGAAAGAAAAAAGATGACTGACAAGGGCGCAGGAATTTTCAGAAAGAAAAGATATTTTTTTCTGAAGACTGATCTAAAAGCCTTCTTCACTAGCAAGAAAGGGAGCCCTTGAGAAGAAAAACAGAGTCGTTATACTATGCCGAGCAATGGTCAAACCAGAGGCGATGAAATGGAGGTCCAACGAAAAAGGCAAGGAGGGGAAAATGAAGTTTAATCCACACGGGAAACTGACGGCGGGGCAAGGCGGTCTAAACGGTGTTGGATGTCCTGGCGGCAACGTGCGATGGGAAACGGGAGATGAGGGCCGAGTCGAGGAAGGCGACTGGAGCGGGGAAAGGCTTGGGGATGGGCTGGAAAGGAAATTTCCGACTATCCTGGATATAGAGAAAGATGAATAACCAAGATGCTACTATGTCTGAAGATATACAGAATCTCATTTCTGCATGCTGAAATTGAGTTATATAATGATAGGAATGTTCTGTTTTGCTCAGTGACGAGATGTTAGTGAGGAGAGAGGCGCGGTTATATAATGTTGAGGCAGCTGTGAAAAGTTTTGGAAAATCAAAATTTCAACAGTTCGAAAGAAAAAGGAACCGAAAAGAGAACTAAAAAGGATGGGAGAAGGTGAAGAAGGTGATCTCATCGGAGCCAAACGGGGCCAGGAGGAGATCTGGGGATATTAGAGCCGAGGGTTTTGTAGACGAAGAGTGCATCGAGGAAGGCCGTTATGCCACATTGTAAAACGAAATCATGTTGTCACGCATTCATGAATTTCATGAAGTCGCCATCATATTCCAGGTAGAGGCATCGCAGGTAACTTCTTCAGAGCTATGCAGGACGGAAAATCCCATAGAAGAGAGGCTGTCATAGTTCCCGTCGGCGTCAACCTGTTTTTGTGTCCAAAGTTGCGGTTAGCTATGCAGTAAAGGTTTTTTAGGTAGCACATTTTTACTTTCTTTTAAATTCAAACAGCGAAACATTCCCTATTGCGCTGCGGTCACCAGGTAATTTTTGCTGCATTGAATGGGATAGTCGGGATTGGTGGAAAGGGAAAGGGTGGGGAGGGGAAAGGGAGCAAAAGAATATAAAGCTATTCTACGTACGCAATCTAGAATAGCTGCACTAGCCCCCTGCTTGCGAATTTGCTTAATTCCCAACAGGATCAGTCCTTGCACCAGCGTCGCATACTCCCCTACTGAGGGAGAGATGACAGGAGAAGATATGCCTCCCGCGATCGTACGCGTCTCCTTAAGGGCTGGCATAGCTTCCGCGAGTGATGATGTAGAATTATACACAACCACAGTGCCTAGTATCGTCCCATCCTCACGGCGCTTTGCGCGAATAATCCCACTACCAGGCGCACCACCGAGCCCTCTTTTATAGACTTCCATTACTCCTACGCGGGAAGTGGTTTTAACATGATCGAGAACAGAGTCCGCATACTCCCATCCGTACACGAGATCGTAATCAACCTCCGTACTTTGCAGAACTTTCGTCAATCCTTCCGGCGGCGACCAATTTTCGAGATTTCGTAGCACCATACTACAAACGGAGCGCGAGAGGGCCGTGTTCCATCCCAGATTTGCAAACCACTGTCGAAGCTTTTTTCGCTCCACGGGATTTCCTGTGGGAATGCCGAGGTATATACCCGGTAGTCGGGAGCCGAGCTGGAAGCTGCGGATGCCTGGACGTTGAATCAGGGTCCGTATAGCGCGGTTATGGAGCGAATGGCCGATGGACATCCTTCGGCGAGAAGGGTCAACAATGAGGGCGCCGATCACGCCGGTTCCTGTGGATTTGAAGTAATACGTCGAACAAAATCCGTAGAGAGCCTGTGTGCTGCTATTTCTGACGACGAAGTGGGCCTCTTCCACGTCGCCGTTGCGTAGCAGAAAGGTGGTTGAGCTGACGCTGGCAAGTTCTGACCTTTGGCCCTGGGCGCCATCTTCTCGGACGACATCGAGGAGACTATCTAAGGCCCGTGCGTCACGATCCTCATTCCAATTTTCCACTAGCCAATGTTGCCTTGACTGTTGGAGTCTTTGGTTACGGCTGAGTGAACCGGGGAGTGAGCCTGTGGGCGTCAGCTCTCCATAAAGAATCTTTACTAATGCCTGTAAGGCTGTTTCAGTAAAGTCGTAGGTGCAGATATATGTCCCTATCGACGAATCGGTAGCGAAATCATAAGGCGAGCTAACAGCTACAACGATTACTGGTTTCGAGCGGCGCTCACCGGAAGGAGAAAATTGAGAATTGCACAATAAGGAAACATGTTTGGTGAATCCGTTTTGGTACATATTTCTGTTGGCGTCAGCGGTGACGACAATGACGGCGCTCGCGCGATCGATTAAATTTTCATGAACCGGTCGGACGCCGTTGGATGTGTAGGAGGTATGCAAAACTCGGCCATTTCTCTGTCGAGCTAACGAGCGCCCAAACTCTTTGAAAACGCTCTCCCCGCTCATCACGGAAGCGCTTCGCTCCCACGAGGCGGCATCTGAGGATAGACTTGCGCGAGTCGCCGTTTCGGTAGTCATCGACAATAGCATTGCAGATGCTGGAAGTGGTTTTACCAGTGGTGTGAGGAGTAGAAGCTCCTCATCTGGTTCGAGAATACTCGTTAGCGGGAGGTAATTGTGTTTGTCTCTTACAACAGTGAGCGAGCTGCTATATGCTTTGGTAGATAGACTGGTGTGGGACGGTTGCATTTTCGATAAAAGGCTAAGACCTTGTGGGTTCAAAGCCTTTTCCCACGAAGTACATCGCGATTTCATATCCAGAACTCTTCGTAGGGACTCGCGTATGCGGCTTTTACTGATGATGCCATTTTCGACTCCTAGCTTCAACCCATTGATAGCTTCCTGTTGCACAGAAAAGGATCGACATAACAGGATCAGGTCGCACCCGGCCTTCATCGCCATCACCGTGCCACCGCCAACCCCTATGTTGTAACTGAGCGCTTCCATCTCAAGGCATTCTGAAACAACCACACCATCAAATTTTAGGTCTTTCCGTAGGAGATCGTCAACAACTTGTTCTGACAAACATGCATGCATGACAGTAATTCCAGCGGAAGTCATGGAACATCCTCCTACCATCATCGAATCTATGCCATGGTTTATTGCACTCCGATAAGGAACCAGCGCACTCACACTAAGTTGCTCAATCGTATCCGTGATCATGGGAACATCAGACTGGGAACCCATGTAATCTAGATTCCCGTACGAGGGAAAATGCTTCCCACAGGTCACCAAGCCAGCCTCTTGGTAGCCCTTCATGAACTCGACGCCATATGCGGACACCTCTTGCGGGTCATCTCCTACGCTTCGGACACCGAGGGGTTGGTTTCTAGCGTTCGTTAAGGCATCCAGTACGGGCCCCAGAATCCAGTTGATGCCAACAGCGCTGAGCTCTTGGGCAGCAGCCTTCGAGACTTCTCTAGCTAGAGATTTCGAGCCTGTCGCCGCCATCCCCATGGCACTGGGGAACTGGCGGATATAGATCTCGTCGAAGAGGCTGTTAACACCACCATTTTCCTGGTCAAGACAAATCATTAAGGGGACCGGATGGCCAGCATTCCGGGCGATGGATTGTAACTCGTAGATAAGCTTGGTAGTTTCTTCCGCCGCTGCATTGACATATCAGCCTCTGGTGTCATTTGAATTATATATATGGAATTTATATCGCATTCTTCAATTCCGAATGGCAGGGGGTTAGAGCAACGACCAACTAAGTTGATCTTCTTCTAACTTAAAAGTTGAGAATTGAAATCATTAAGGGGCTGAGTCGATGACATGACAATTGACAATGGATGAATACAGCTTGAAGAGGAATTTTTTGACAAAGGGGGTTTGGGGTTTGTGTGTGTGGGGAGGGGAAGGGGG
>LGRN01000174.1:0-49871 GCA_001883825.1 Emergomyces pasteurianus Ep9510 | reverse complement strand
GGATATGCGTCAGTAGGATATGCGTCAGTAGGATATGCGTCAGTAGGATATGCGTCAGTAGGATATGCGTCAGTAGGATATGCGTCAGTAGGATACGGTTCGGTAAAGTAACGCGCAATTGATGTTCTAAACGTTGTTGGAGCAAACTTGGCATATTTTGAATTTCGCGGTCTCGGCACACAATAGCCCGATCCCTAGACAAATAGTTAGAATAAGAGTAAAGTTCCTGTAGGTTATTGCCGGTTATTGCCTCACCGTATCATATTCACAGTCCTTATCGTCTTTGCGAATTTCAACGCATTCACCATTCCGATATTGCCAGTTGTCAGAGTCTCTGAATGGACCACACTCATAGCAGGGGCCTTCTCCCTGCCCAGCAAGCATTATGCACTCAGCTACAGAATGGCTGAATTTAGTCGCACACCAGGTTACACAGTCAGAACGGTCATTCTGTCCTTCTGCATTGGTAGATGTGATGACACCTGGATGTAACATTTAGTAAATGCTGCAACCCTTCCTTGCCATGGCCCTGGAAGAGCAGCTCACCAAGCAGAAGGGATGAAAGGAGCAGAACTCGCTCCATTGTTGCGGTAATGATAGGAGATGGTTCAACTGTTGGAGTGAAAATCCAATCTGGAGAAATGAATAGGGCGATCTCAGGTTGAGTAAATAGACACAGCTCATGTGTTTTCTAAGGGCTGAGAACCGAAGTGGATAAGGAAGAAGCTAGGTAGGAAGTTCAACAATATATACGCCGATTCGACATCGTTAATGATATCAATCATTGCGTATACAGAAAACCAATACAATCAATGATTGTACGTACAGGCAAGTCCAGAGAGGAGAGCCCCTGAAAGACATGTCTTTCTCTGGGAGAAAGGGTTGGTCGCTCACCCGAGGTATAGGGTGAAAGTAGAAGATTGAGGCCAGACCCGACATCATAACCATCATAGCCCTGTATGTCTTGTTCCTTCATGATTATAGATCTGTGGAGGGTGCCAGTTTGGAACGACTACACCAGACATACGTCTCGCAGATGAAGGCTTGATGATATCCATGGATGAGGTTGGGTGATGCTTAGTCAGCCACGTGGCTCCCCAGCCCTCGAAGGAGAGGAATCCTTCCACTCGTTTTAGTTACTCGGCGCCAACTTGAAATGCAACCCGTCTGCTATCAGAAACATTGTCTGAAGGGGAGCTCTTAGTAAGATCCATGGTACCGGTGTCTTTGTCTTTGCTCTTTTTTTCTGCTCGATGCCATCAAGAAACACGGGTTTGTTAATCTTGATTTTTCGACCAACTGACTGACCGGCATGTATGCCATGAATCATTACACGTGGAGATTCTTGATTTCACGTCAAAAGTGTCCAGATGGTGACTGCTTATCCTGTCTGAAAGTCTGCAGAATTTGAAATGGAATACTTTTTTTTCTTCCCGTTTTCTGCTGGTACGCGAATGTCAAGAGTGTATGTACCTAATACTTTGGTTTCTGTTTCTGATAGACATTTCGTTCTTGGAGCTTGGGGCTTGGAGCTTGGATTGGGTTGGAAATGGCTGAAATTACCTACTGGGGTTGCCAAAATTTAGCGTTAGGATCAATACTCGGGCTGCACATCGCTCATGCATGGGGTAACTGCCAGAGTACCAGCTGCTTGTGTTTTAGTTTGTAGCTTCCATGTCGCATTTGACAGACACCTCATTGAATGAACTTGCATTCAGCATTCGTATGATCGAGGGCGTCCTACTACAGGCAAGAACAAATAATCATAATCCGGTTGGCTTGTACTGTAGATGCTTCGCGGAGCACCTCCCCAGCTTCAGGTTTATTATTTTGATCGAAGGAGGAGGTGTCAATGGATGGATAAGGGAGAGAAATGATGTTTTCTAGCGCTTGCTAACAGCACCCACTTCCTTGGCCAAGTCTATGAGCATCTTCACTGTCGCTTGGTCAGAGGCATCTACAAGAAAGGTACGATCAGCTGTCAAGCAACAAATGTTGCTCTCAGTCAGTTTCCAAGCATCGACAGCCCCCGGCCTAGTTGGCTCCTCCATGTAGACTTCGAATTCGGCGGGTTTCCGCTGGTCACCATCGGCATATTTGTTACCTAGAAGCCATCCATTGAACCATAATGGTAAACCATTCGTATCCAGGTGAAGTAGCTGGGGCGCGCAGATTGTATAATTTTTTGGCTTCTTGTCGTCGCCTTCCAGCCGCTTCTGGCCCGCGTCTGGGAGTTCTGGATGAGTGGTAAAATCATTGTTAGGTGGCGGTGCCCCGCCCTTAGACTTCGAACTACGATCTTCAACCTTTCCAATAATGCCCGTAGCTCCGTCGTAAAAAGCATACTGGGTGTCTCCAGCAAGTTCCCAGCCAATCCAGAATGTCTCCTTATCACCTATGCGGAGTCAGCATATCAGTTAACTGTTGATCGTGCGGCCGGAACTAACTTACCGTAAACCATATCGTATACCCCGATTTTATTCTCGTCTTTATTCCCATCTCGATCAGAGCCGTTCATCCTGCATACGAGAAGCATTGCCATAAAGTGCCTCCATTTGTCGACCACTACCACTCCAGACTCTTGCATATGGCCGCTCTCTCCTGTCCAAAATCTGGTCGTCATGGCTTTCCCCGATATAGGCATCGGAAGAATTTGTTGTAACCACTCCTTTTTCGATTCTGGCATAATACGGCGGTCCTTGAAGAATAGAGCACCCGTTTTTGTATATTGGCTTTCATCGAAAAGCGATTCTGGGTTCTGGAAGAACAGGGCATCGGCGTCGACAAAAAGCACCTCCCGGAAACTTGAGAGTAACATCGAGAAGGGTTTGGCTGCCCAGCCTTTAAGTTCCCACCCTTTATCATTTACCATCTGGCTTAGGTCCCTTGTAACAACCCCTGGTAGCATTTCGAGTTGGGCGCGATAGTCTTCGCCAAGATCCTCCTCACCCAGATACATGATTTCAATCGGTAATGCGCAACCAAGTCGTCGGAACGACTCAATCGAAACAAGCAGGTAAGGCGCTTGTTTGTTTCCCGCAGTGGAAACGATCCCTCGACCTCCATTTTGAAAGTTAATATGTAGATGCACGTGGTCAGAAAAATAAGGGGAGGTCCAGGGGAAAAGATGCGTTGCCAAACGCTGCAAAAAGGAGCGGTATGATTCATATAAACGAACTGTCTCCGCGAACGTTGAGGATGGGAGCGCTTCTGGATTATTCCGCAGGTACTGTACAATATCATCCCGCACATACATAGTGTCGTCATCCGAAAGAAGATGCAAATTTTCCCAGGCTTGAAAATAGCGGTTATATGCTCTTGTTCTCAAACCGACTTCTCGCATTTTCTCCTTCCCAGTCTCTTCGATCGGCTTCAACAATTCTCTAATATGGATTTCATCCGGCATTATCGACAGAATGTATTCAATGCCAGCTTTGATATGTGCAATGTCTCCATCTTTTCTAGTTTGGCGACCCGCCGTGGTAGTACGCCTACTGTTTCCTTCTCGTTTTTCTGGAAGTCGATCCTTAACCAAATCATGTCGCTCCGATAGCTCTGATTCAGATGGTATTTCTGCTGGTGGGATTGTTATCGCTGGTTGAAAATCCTGAAGGTTTCGGTTTCCTGTAAAAGTGGGGGTTCCAGTCTTTGAGGATGTGATGAGGCCTTCGCTTTGTAGCTTGTTCCTGTAAAGTGCGGGAGCTAGGGAAGTCAAAGTCATAAACGACAGAGTTATTGCAAATAGAAGAATCAACAAACGTATTGCAGTCCTCCATTTTCGAGGCGGAGAGTAACGTCGAAATAATCGATATCGATTGACCTGAGGTGACCACTTCATATTTGGCTGCTGCTAACTCATTTCTCTTGGTCGGAAGGAAATGGAAAAAGCCCTAAGGGTGCTATGAATTTTCTATCAATCTTCTCTAATCCCATGAGAAGAAGTCCAGAAATGGACAGCTATTGACCACCCGTTCGCGAGGGGTTGCTAGCCAACCAAGGACAAGCCTCCGCCATAACTAACTGGTATTTTCTTGTGTCACAGAGAGTTAGCTCTGGGAAGTTTAACAGGGCAACCTAATCTTAGCGGCACCGTCGATCAGCTGCAGATCAACAAATCCGGGATCCACGCTGAAAACTGAACAAGCCATATTTCTGTTGTTTATCGATGGATGGCTTGATGGCGAATCTTGGGATTTGCTGCTGGACACGGAAAGCAAGGAAACACGCATCACCAAAAACCAGATGTGGAGTTGGAGTATCGATCCGAACCCCTGAACTATTATAGCCCAGCCCCCGATGATACGCTGGTGTACTGTGCGGAGACAATTTGCGCCATCCTTCGTCCTTCGTCAACAACCTCAGCCGCAAGCCAAGAACTTTTCAGCCCATCGCTTGCCCGGGACGGAGTAACTAACGCTGGCTTGGGTCAATTTTGTTTTCTGCAGGATATTACACCTCATGATTCAACATCTTTGCTCCATTGCATCACCATTCGGTGGAAATGCAGGTATTATTCCAACTATTTGGAAAACGAAGAAACGCCCAACTCGATCTCTGAACTCGTCCGATCCAGGCGATCATTTTCTACTGCAAAGATTTTGGATTACCTTGTTTGATTCGTTCCTTGTCGTCGATGAACTCTGCCTCTGGGGTGACACCGTGACACATACCAACCGCTTCGAGCCAGCACAATCTTGCTGGTTTCATTCTGGCCAGTAGGTGGATTCCAGCCATGTACTCATGAGTAGCAGTAGCAAAAGCTTATACTGCAGCTCTAGGCAAAAACCCACGCGAGAGATTCTCTGTTTTCAATTACTTGCCCAGAAAAGCTCGATTACAGACTACCCGTAAACGGCGGATAATTCTTCGAAGATCAGCGCGTGTGGAAAAATCGAAAGTCTTCGCTATCATCATCATCATCTTGGTGACGTTTTGCTCCATTGAGCTTAGACGACAGTGCTGACGTGGAGAAACCACGTTGGGCTTTCAAGATGAAGGAAATGGATGTGGAGGAAGCGCCGGTTCCGAATTCACCGAATGCAAACAAAAGTCGAAGTTGGTCTCTTATTGCGTGGATAATGGTGAACGTGCTGTCAACCACCGCGATAGTATGCGCGCCCCCCACCCACCCAGTTCTGCAGCCCATATTACCTTGGAAACAGAAAATAGCTAACGAATAATCCAAGGTCTATGTCAATAAGTTAATCTTCTCGGACCACTCCTTAGGGAGATGTCCGTTGGGGTTTGTCGCCTTCCACTTTTTTATTACGTCCACAATGTTATACCTTGCTTCTCGCCCTAAAGTACGCCTATTCGTCCCTGCACGAACAAGTATCCTAGAGGTACTCCCCCTCACATTGATTATGTGTGCGAATGTTGTCTTCCTTAACCTGTCGCTTGCGTTCTCGTCTATATTATGCTACCAGGTTGTTCGGATTCTACTTACCCCCCTTACCGTCATCATCGATTTTTGCTTCTACCGCTCGAGGATCCCGTTAAAGGCATGCCTCGCCCTCATCCCTACCTGCATTGGCGTTGGAATAGTATCATACTCTGACTCCTCGTCAGCATCCAAGAAGGCCACTGTCGAGACTACCTCGGCTCTTGGTGTGATCTTCTCATTCACTGGTGTTACTATTAGCGCGATTTACACTCTTTGGGTTTCGCAGTATCACAAAAAACTGCAGATGGACAGCATGCAGTTATTGTATAACCAGGTCCCTTTCGGCGCACTGTTCCTCTTCATCGCAAGCCTTCTCACAGACACATTCCCTGTATGGGGCGAGGTGCTTCCCCGACAATGGATGCTACTTATTATTAGTGGAGCTTGCGCCTGTCTCGTTAACCTCTCTCTTTTCTTCATTATTGACCATGCCGGTCCCGTCAGCAGTACCGTGACCGGGCACCTGAAAACTTGTGTCATCGTTGGGCTTGGCTGGGCCACAAGCGAAAAGAGCGTGGGTTTTGAAAGCAAGTTTGGCATCCTTTTTGCAGTAGTGGGGATCATGTTGTACTCGTTTACAATGCAGGGCAAGACTACGAAAGTTCCTCCACCAGAAAAAACAAGAGAGGAAGATGTGGAGTAGGGCCCGGCAGGAATTTATTTATCCTTATTTATATTTACCTTGGGAGTTGGGAATTCAATCTTTGTACTTGAAATTTTGGAGGGGAGCTCACAGTGGATCCCTGCTGGTCGGATCTGGAAAATTATAGGCGGAAATATGAAAGTTCAACTGCGATTTTCGAGGAGTTCGTTGACTGGTGGCGTTTACGCGTTAACTATTTTAATAGATAAGTGTAACAGCAACCATTACCCAATCATTGTTTAAACACACTTCATTAAAATCAAGGCTCAAACTCTCCGTAATCCATCTGGCAATTCTCATATTTACATGAACACATTGACCCCTCATCCCCACAGAACTCCGAGGAAACATTTCCAAGTTTGAAACGTGTCAGGTTCTCATGGACTTTCGATATCCCGCTACTCCATTTCTCATCCTCTAGCAAATCTGGAATGGGCCGCACTGTTTTTCCAGTGACGTCTGCCACCCATCCGTATCTTTTCCACATCATATCCGACAGAACATTATGTGTCTTGAACTGATGTACGGCATATTGGATCTCTCCACGCTCATTTAATACCTCGCCCCACTCATTGAAATTCACAATTGGCGTTGTGCCAACTGTGCCAAACAAAGCCTCTTCGTTCGGCACTATCGATGCGTGTCCGAGTCCCGCTTGTGTCAACTTGACGTCGAGTAGCTTTGAATAGAGTAAATGAATGTGGAGTGCCTGGTCATTGCATTTATACTCTGACAACATCAGCTCCGTTGCCATGCTCCTCAGATAGATTGCCATGGCCATGGCGGTGCCGTAGGTAGACCCGGCACACAGACGATCCAGGGATTTGTAAGACTCCACCTGCGTTTTGGACATGTATGAACGAGAGCATTCATCGAACCAGCGAACATGCACCTTACATTGGCCAATTTTCAAGCCACGCCACTCTGCAAAAGCGAGCAGCTCGATGCCGTGCTTCATTTCCATGTTAAATGGGTTGCGCTGGAATACGACGTCGAGATCGCAGACGAGTACCTTGTCCCAGCTAGCAGTCGGCACTCCCCCAAGGAAATTTGCAAACCCTTGGAATCGCCTCAAGACCACCGGTGCGTCGATTTCAGGTAGGGCTCCGACGAATTCCAGAAACGGGTACCGTTTAAGCAGAGCTTTGAAGTCATCTGGGAGGTTTCGAGCAAATTCAGGAGGAGTGATGATTTTCACGAAGACTTTAGCTGGGGGACAGGCGGTATGCTTTGGCGCATGCGTTGATAACTCGCGGCCGAGAGCCAGTTCCAACGACTGCATAAAGACGAATATCTGGTCTTTCAGTTTCGCCCCGTCGACTGAGGTCAGGATAAGATTCGGCTTTAAAGAAGGGCATGATGTGACCGCGGGAATGGACGACGATATCTCGCTCATGTGAACTCTAGAATTTACATTGATGTAGACACAGACGGTCACGATGAAGACTATCAGACATACGGAGGGGCCTCGTGTAAAAGTCCATCGGCAGAGCGACGCGACGCCCATATCGTAGAGTACTACAGTACCGATAGAAATACTAGTCCAGATTTTGACCAGGGAAGGTTAAGACAACATGAAAGTACTACTAAATGTCGACACAGCTTCAAAGGATCAAATAAAGAAAAGTCTACCATGCTCAAACTCGCTGGAAGCCAGGAGCTATCGGTCTATATTTTAATATACTGACCTGACCTCAAAATCATCTCATTTTCGTAGCAGGGCGAGCAGGGTGTTGGCAGAGTCAAATCAGCCACACGGACCAGTCTCGACTGTATATATAATATACATATAGGGTTTGCTCAGTCCATATTTGGCGAATTTCACCGCCGCTAAAATTTTTGAGCTTAGTGTATACTTGCAATTACGTTGCAAAGTACTCCGTACAGTACGTTTACAGGCTTACTACGGAGTACTATGTGCATAGATGCCCAAGCTGCTCAACCTCGCAGTTTTTGAAAATTAATATAAATATCTTCAAAATCATTCATATTCATTAATGCTCTATAGAACGTAAAAGCATTCGTATCTTAATACATTCTTATATATTTAAAATATGCCCCGTTCAACCGCTTCACGTTCCACCACTCTAGAGAGCTAATCTTTAGAGGTTAAGCGGCTCTTACAGTTCAATCTTGAAGCATTTATTAAAGAGAAAAGTGTATTTAACTTTATTCATGAGTATTCAGTGCCAAGCTAAAAATCCAGTCACATTGAGAGAGACGCGAGAATGCAGGAAGAGTCTCAGAGAAGCAGGAATGAGTAGTGAAATGAGCAGAGAAATGAGAGAATCAGTGTAATGATAGACCCTGGACCTGGGGATCAAGCACTATATCAATGAGTCGGAGCCCAGTGAGCTCTCATGCCATGACAACTGGATTATTTTACGGAGTACTTTAATTACAATTAGAATGTAGTCCGTAGAGCGCTGCAAAAGTACGGAGTACTTTACAACTCGTTTATTTTGTGTGTAATTGCAAGTATATACTAAGCTCCAAAAATTTTAGCGGTGGTGTAAATAGCCAAACTGTGTGTGCAATTAGCAAACCCTAAACTCTGTATATATATATGTATATTTCAAACAAGGAAATTCTGCGTTCGAACTATCTCCAAGTCAGACACATATCTGAACGCGGTTAGAGCAGAGTTGAGTGAGAGTAGAAAATAGGGGGGGAGGAGTAAATAATCTGTATTGTCTTTTTCTCTTTCTCTTTCTCTATATTTATAGTCAGAGCCTATGTGCGCATTCTGTGTCAATAAGTGTCGTAATTGTGTAGTAGCTTGTAGTATCTAACGGAGTACTCCGTGCAGTTCTTTGGATAAAGTTGATTGCGCCTTGTCCGTATTTATTGCTCAGCAGATAACTCAGTTAAGTTAACTATTAATATTAAGCTCTTTCCGATGATCAAAACTCCTTACGCTTCTCTTCTCTCACACTACCGAGTTCGGAGTACTAATAATATATGCCATCTGCTTATGCCCTCATTCGCCGCTTCTGAGACGGGGAATGATCTTCTCATGAACCCCTGAACCGTCTGAGGCAGTTTTAGGCGCTGTTTGTCTTAGGCGCTGGTTGGCCAAATCTTGGAAATCTATTAATCTATAATTTAAATTAGTAAACTTTTTTTTTTAAAGAACTATGAACAAATGCTCAAAAAATTCCATCTCTCCAGGGTCACCTTGCAGCTGTCGTCAGGGTTTAATAAATCCTTCGTGCCGCGCTGCATCTACAAAAGCTTGTCGGACCTATCAGTCCGGCTTACGTGTATCTCTCTCCACCATATATAACTCCGTAGCCAGCATACCCATTTAATCAAGCAAGCTTTCCACCTGCCACAGAGCTACCTTTGCTAGGATCTTGATTGTGTTATAATTTCAGAAGACAGCGAATTTGAGGCGTGCGAATGTCTATTCAGGCGAATAGGATATGGCGAGGCCTGCTCATATCACTGACACTGGTCTTGATCTATCATCTCGTCACCCGCACCTCGAATCCGCATTTACGGCTTCGTTCCCAGCATTCCACGACTGGCTTCCTGTCTCCTGGCAAGGCACAAACGCTCTGCAACTCCCACGACCTGTCAATCTTCCCCGACCGAGCCCAACATCGCAAAATCTACGATCTCATGTTGGTCAGCACTGAGCTAGACTGGCTTGAAATTCGTATGAATGAGCTCAAGCAACATGTCGACCACTTCGTCGTAGTCGAATCAGGACATACTTTTACTCAGAACCCAAAGCCACTGCACTTTAAGAGGAACTTTAAACGCTTCGCTCCCTTCCAATCTCAAATAATTTACCGCAATCTCGATATCTCCAATTTAGGGTCTAACAGCACCTGGGAGCGAGAAGCTTTTCTCCGTAATGGACTCTTCGACTCTGTTTTTCCTAATTTAGTCGGTGATGCCGCGCCTTCACTCAACGATGTTATCCTAGTGTCAGATGTCGACGAAATACCACGAGCATCTACTCTGGATGTCCTTAGAAATTGCGCTTTTCCAGAGCGTGTCACTCTCCGCAGCCGGTTTTTCTACTACTCCTTCCAATGGCAACATGTGGGCGACGAATGGCAGCATCCCCAAGCGACATTCTATCAGGGCCCAGAGAAGACAATTAAACCAGAAGATCTACGGATGGGTGGCGGTGCAATTGATTTGTGGAATGCCAGCTGGCACTGCAGCTCGTGCTTTTCAACGATTGCTGAGATGTCGAAGAAGCTGGAGAGCTTTTCTCACACAGAGTACAACAAGCCAGAGTTCCGGGAACCGCACGAAATTGTACGAAGAGTCCGGAATGGGCTGGACCTTTTCGATCGTAAGAGCCAGCTATATGAGCGTGTGCAAGCGGACTATGACGTCCCGGGGTATGTGAAAGCAAATAAGGAGCGATTTGCTTACTTGCTAAATCGGGACCCTGAAAATGCGAACTTTAAGGACTATCCGCCAAAATGACGGATCTAAATTCATTTTACTGCAATTTTGTTTATTTTTTATAGAATTTATTTGAGATTCAGGCTTTGTCGCAGGTGTTTTGCATTGGATATTCATCAGCTGGCAAAAGGCATAGAGGTGTTTGCAGCATTCAACTAGAGGTTATTAGCAGGAAACCGAAAGGAGCTTAAGATGGGGAGTTTATTGATCTAAATTTCGAACTTGGGGTTACACATCTTCCAAGAATGGCTTAGAATTTAGATTTTTTTATTATTATTTTAGATACATTACATATAGATATCTACGCAGTATATACTAGTTGTTAATTTGCAAATATTCAGATCGATGAGTAACGTTCACGAAAACCTTTTGAGAATGATAGACACTGACAGATAACCATGAATGGATGAACGCTTGCTCTAACTCAATCTTGAACAGAAGTGCCTCTTCAGGCAACACAGGGTCAAAAATATGCCCTTATTTAATTTCAGCAATTGCTTTGATATACAAACTAGCCTTCGTCATAACGGAGAGATGAAAACAGGCTAACAGCATGGTAGGGCTCGAACTGGGCTATTTACGGGTTCTAGGGACACAATCATCAACTTCAAGTTTAAAAAACACGCAAAACGTATTCTATCTATCTGCTCTCCAGCCTACTCAATGCCCCCAACACAAGCGCCAAATCCTCCTTTTCTATTCTCAAACTATCCTCCCCATCTCCATCTGCGTCCTCTCCCTCTTCTGCTTCTCCCTCCTCGTCCTCCCCCGTCTCACCAACTTTCCGTTTCACCTTTCTCCTTCTCATTCTCATCGTACGGCCATTAGTTCTTCTTCCCAGCTCCTCCACACCACCTAGTCTCGGCTGTAACTGATCACGCTCTTCTAAACGACGCGCACATATCGCAAGAACCTGTTTCGCCACGTCATCAGCTGCGCGGCGGAAGAGTTCTATGTCATGTATACCCGAGGCAAAGGAGTCGAGAATTGGAATTAGGGAAGTTGTCAGGCGAGAGAGGCGGGATGATATGTTGGATATTGAGGTGCGGGATGTGTCTGTTGGCGGGGTCGATGTAGATTTGTTGGTGGAGGTGGAGGTGGAGGTGGAGTTCGAAGGACTTAGAGATGCCAGGATCGCTAGTTGAGACGGGTCGAGGAGGGCAGGGTTTATTGCTTCGAGTTCTGGGATTAATGTGGATGGTTCTTGGGTTTCGGAGGTTTGTGCAGATGTCGGAGACGGTGGCCTTATTCTCGGCATTGACGGCGGACGGAGAAGAGATGTGAGTGATTGTCGTTCTAGTTGGAGTCTGCCGCATAAAGTTAATATTTGCTTTTCTCGTGCATATTCAAGTCAAAATTAAACTGCATACTTCTGGATCTGCTCCTCCAGCTCTTTAATCTTCTGCGCATTCTGGATATTCCTCGGATTTGGTTTCTTAATCACTACAGCTGGTGGTGTTATTTCTTGTCGGCCGAACCAATCCGAAAGCTCAGGCCGATTCGCGAAATCTTCAAGGAGTTCCTCTTGTATCACCCGAGCTAAGTGGTAGAACGAGACTGTAGTCAGCACACATGCAAAGCCATCCGCCCGTTGCATTCCAAAAGCGATTGTTATCAAGCCCCAATACATACCAGCTAATCTTGCGCTCTCGTCACCCGATCTGGATCCGGACGGCTTCTCCCCCAGTGACCGAGTGGCGCACCACGTAAGCAGTTGTCGCATTCTCTTGGGCTCCGACAAGCCTTCACACTCGATGTGTTTGTAGAAATGCGCCGTATCGACTTGGTCATGCGGTAGCGCTAACAAGAACATGTTAACATTAGCAACTTTTCTAACCGGAAATGAAACAACGTGCGAAAATATATAAAATCATCAAAACATACCATTTGACACCCCTGATTCAATCAAAAAACTTGCCCTCCTCCCTCTTCTCCCAAGACTACTCCTCCTCTGCCCCTTCTGGTTCTTCTCCATGCGCATTTCTTTATTCTTCCGAATGACGGGCGTGTCCGCAAACGGCAGTGCAATCTTCTGCGTATTCGAGTCTGCTAAGGGGGTAGTAGCTTGACCTTCCACCTCCTCCTCTCTTTGAGGCTCTTTTTGGGAGTCTTTGCTTTTACTTGCCCCCCGCTTCTTTGACACAGAGATTGGGGCGGGGTCATCATCATTCGATTTCAGCCTGGGCTTTGATGACTTCTCTATCACGGCTGTGCTTGGTTCTTCTTCAGCCAGACGTTTGGACGTTCGCCGAAGTGGTCGAGTTGGGAGATTTCCATTGGGAGTCTCAAATGTGACTGTGCGTGGTGGGGCGTCTGCGGTCTTAGGAGGTCTTCCCCTCCCCTTCTGCCTACGGGCAGGTTGCTGGTATTGGGTATCCTCGTCAGTGGCAGGTTTCGGAACCAACTTGTCATCAATTGTGGCGGGTTTGGATTTCTTCGGGGCAGTTGCGCGAGTGAATTGGAATCCTTCAACATCCTCGTCGTACTCAGCTGTGTAGTGAAGATTAGTATTGACACCCTACAATATTCCCCCAAACCACACCAATGGGCGTAAATCATCCAGTCCATCGCAACCCATACAACTCTTCCATAGTCCCAGGGTCTACATCAGAAAAGAAAATGAAGAACCACTCACCAGCCTTCCTCTTCCCTCCCCATCCATTCGCACCACCTTCGGCATATCCATCCCCACCCTTAACACTTCTCTTCGTCCCTGTACCATTTGGTAGTCGCCCGCGTGCCTGCGACATCGCCGGATCGATAGTCGTCAGCGGAGCGCGACCTCGCGTCGTCCCGTGTTTGTATTCGCTGGGCCTACTATCTCCAAAATCTATGATATGATGAGTCGTGCTTCGTGTACTAATCGTGGCTGCGGTCGTTGCGAAGGTGGTTGTCATGTCCAGTTAATCAACCGTTGGCGATTCTTTAATTGTCCTTGTAGTTGTCGCAATCGCAAGTTTTGGCGTCGTCTCAATTCAGGGTGAAAATGAGTGCAACAAATGGAAATATGTGACTTGTTTTTAGCTGCTGGTAGTAAAAGGTGATTTCATTCGATGTAATGTGACGCGCTGGATATCGTGTTGGTATTTCCTTTCAGTTATCCTTCGATTCGAGCCACCCCGTCAATAACAACCTCCCAGCAGGGGATTGAAAGTCAGGGTGCGCAATGAGCCGTGATAGATCGTAGTCGCCAACAGTGATCGCAATTCCCTGTCCTTGCTCCCAGTCCCGTCCCGTAGTGGGAGTAAAAGTTAATCGCAGCTAAGAAAGAAATGGGTTATCCGAATCTGCTCTTAACCGCACCCAGCCCGTCACGCAGCATTTCCCCAGCGGCCCAAACAATGAAACGTCCTTTCCTGTGCTTCCAGTGATCAGATAATAGGAGCGAATGGTGCAATGCGTGCGGCGTCGTTTCGAGTTATGTTTCGTGCCTCGGTTTCCTCTCCTTTTCTTATCCTCTCCTATCTTGTGGTTGGTAAGTGATGTTTTTTCCCCACCGCAAAACACATATGTACACATGCACATGCACAACTAATCGGTCGTCACGAGATGAATATTTGCGCGTTCCTGGGATATCGTATATCGTGATTCCTTGCGGTGGTTCAATGTGGTGGTCTCGGGTGCGCATTCAACGTCCTTATCCGCGCAGTTTCACCGTCCGTGGCCCGAAATCAACTGGCGGAATTGTTATGGTCTTGGCGCGTCGTGAACAACGAGTTGATTATGTCAGCATCATATAGATTCTAGGCTAGTCTTGTTAGGGACTAGTGAATGTTGAATTGTTATATCGAGCGAGTGCGGAATTATCATTCTGGCAGACAAAATATATTAGGGAATTATTTATGAATGGCTCCCAAAGTTTTAGTTTAAATATGTACTCCTGGCTTCTAACAGCGGGAGAAAATAGCTTAAATTGATTTGCTGTGTTTTGATTTAACATTTCAAAACTTGATATGAAAAAGAAAAAAAGTGTACATGAAATAACATCAACCAAACTAAAAAACATTGTCATCACTGGTCGTCATCATCCCAAACCAAGGGAGGTTTCCTGATATTGTTGAAATCATCTATACAGTCATGGCCTGCGACGCTTACCCCTCCCATTTCTTCCCTTTTTGTGCCCGCTTTTTTTTTAAGCAACACCAATCTCTAAATCGCCTCATCCGAGATCTATACATTTCCAGTCATTAATACATCTAATATCAAGCTCCCTCTCCCAAACTTCAAATCTTACTGATCGCACATGTGTCTATCCAGTAGACTGTGCATTCAAACTCCCCTCGATTCTGCGCATTGCCTCTTCCCGGTCTTTTTCCGTGATATTCTCCTCGCTCTTCCGCATATCGGGCGTATACTGTTGTTCGTCAAGATGGTGGCCAATTGACATGCCCACGCGAACCTATATAAAAGTTACGGTTAATAAACGAAATGAATATTTCGAAGAAAAATCAAAAAATAAGGGGAAGATTAATCCCTCCCACTTTCTTCTATTTTTCTTCCCCCCTCTTCCCTCTTCCCTTTCCCACGGAGTATAATGAACAAACTTACCAGAGTCTCAAGCGCTCCCAGGGAATTTCCCACAAGGTCTGAATCGTAGCACATTTTTCCGGGCTCGAACAAGACCAACAACGTGCTACCGCCGAATTTAAAATAACCCAACTCTTCCCCACGTGCCACCTTCTCGCCTGCCTCGCGCGTAATAACTGTGCTTCCAACCATCATCGCTCCGACACAAATGACCATGACACGGCCATACTCAACTGTATCGATAGGAACGATGATCCTTACATTCTCACCGTAAACGTCTAGTGCTGAACGGATCGCCATTGGGTTAACAGTGTAGTATTCCCCTTCTATAGTTTTAGGCGTCCCCATCACGCCATCGACCGGGATGTGGAAGCGGTGGTAGTCCTGTGGGGCCAATCTGAATATCCCAAGGGCACCATTCTTGTACCGCTTCGCGTCTTCTGGGTAGGCTTTTCCCAGAAGTCGTTCTACGGAGAATTCCCTTCCCTTGACCCAGATCTTTGTCGCGTCGTCGATGCGGTCGAAGACTACAGATCGACAATCTGCTGGAGATACGACGATTCGTGGGTTATTTGGCGCAGAGCAGGGGCGTGCGCCCGGTTTCAGAGCCCGGTAGAAAAACTCGTTGAATGACTTGAATTCGTTTAGGGGAAGGAGAACTTCTGACATATCCAGCTGGTGGAAGTTGATGAAAGGGACGATTTGAGAGGCAGAGGAAGGGTCATCATACTTCTTCCCTTGCTTAATACTCAATGACTTGAGCATTTTCCGAACTGTGATTTGGTGAGCACAACCCTTCTCATCAAATCAAAAAAGAAAGTGTTTATGTATACATACTTCGTTTTTTCTCCATATCCCTACTCTTTAACCCCTTGTACAGTAGTCGGATGCCAAGCCTGACATATACACTCATCCGCTCTTCATTGATCTGGCCCGTGATCCTATCCTGAACAAGAATGTTGGCAGAGTTTGCGCCAAGCTTATACCCACCGTAGGATATCTTCGTGATAACTTTCGAATACCACTTCCGTTGCGCCTGGCTAGAGGTTACGAAACCGCCCATGACGAGATTATCAACCTGTCTCCAATCCTGACTAACGCAGATAGCAATGTGGGTGATGATATCGGCGTCAGACCGCTTTCCCAATCGTGGTTGGTGGCAAATTGGGCATTCTCGAATCTCAACTACATGTTCCTCACCTCCATCCTCGCCAAGGTCATCAGGGTGGAGGTTGTCTTCGCTGTCACCTGAAGTGCTAGGTTCATCACGAGAAATAGTTGGTACAGCTGGCCGCTCAGGGTCAGTATTTGAAGGCAACGTAAGGCTAATTTCGGGTACGTTATCCTCACTACTGGATTGGTTCTCGTTTTCCGTGCCGTCTTTAGATGAATGCTGTGGCACGAGCTCTTTCATTTTATCACCCAACGATTTTTTCTGTAAGGACTGAAGAGTATCCTCCAAACAGATAACAGCTTGATCAAAAGTGAGGTCCGCGGTTTCACTTGATTCATTTTCCTCCGCGAACCGCTTGAAGAAGCTGCCTACAGTCGACTCTTTAAGGGTTGATCCTAGAGTGTCAAGCATTGTGGTCAATTCGACTTTACTAATACGCGCACTATCGTCCGCGTCGTATTGCTTCAACATCGCTCTCCAAAACTGTTGGCGCAAGGCCGGGTATGGCATGTACTTTGCTTTCACATGCAGTTCGGGGAAATGCTTGTCCTCCCAGCGCTCCTTGTTTTTCAATGTAAGCGGGATAATGTAGGTCTTGAGACCATATTCATCAGCGGGCACTTCAGGTTCTTCTACCATATTCGTTGGCGCTGGAAAGTTTAGTTGGGGAGAAGTCTCAGACTGGACATTGGGAGGAGTAAGGCTTTGTTGTTCCTGAAAAGACTGGCTTGACAATGACGTTGCTGAGCCCTTAGACCTCAGTGATGGCTTCGTAAGCTTTGTCAAACTTGTAGCCGAGGAAGAACGAGACAAATTCAGGCGAAATCGTGACTTAGAAGTCGGTGGGGTAGGAGAAGGCTCCGACGACGGTCCAGGCAACTTGTATAATCCAGTCTCTGGATCTGCAACTGGCGCCGCCAATACTAGGGTTTGTAAGGGGAAACTTGACGATGCAATGAAGTCGTTCCCGGATAGCTTATCCCTGTCAATGACGGTAAAGTAAATGCAATATGACTGCTCATGTTTCATGACTTGAAATACCATTTTCTCTTCGAAAACAGGATTTAGGTTATGGCGTATAACACGGGTTCTAAGTGTTTTCTTGCCCAACGATGTAACGACGAAGGGGTCCATGTCAAAAGAGGTGCGTGTCACTAAAGTTCGGCGTTAATTAGGAAGCCGTTTCCCATAGAGAAATTGCAGACTGAGGAGAGAGACATAAGGAAGCCTGCTTACTATTCCGTTCTGGAGGCAGATCCAGTGCTTTCACTATTTCCATAAACACAATCCCAGAGACGCCGTCTTTGGAGCCTGAAAATTGATACGCCCTGGCAGCCATTGACTTGCGTTTCAAACGGGCGATTCGTAGCTTACGCCGGCGCTTCTCAACAACGTCAGGTTTCGAGGGATCATCAGTTCCGTCAGATGTCTCGTCCTCCTTCTCGAGGTCGTCTGTGTCAGGAGAAACAACGGGGACAATTTCATCCTCATCATCGCTAGACACGATGGCTTTGAATTTCTGAAATATCTCCGTTGGCTCAGCAGACGGGTTCGTAGGATCAAAGAGAGTAAATTGCATCTGGATTTCACCGGAGACATCACTCCTCTTCTTCCCAGCTTTTCGCCCGGAGTGGAGTGTATACCATTGAGGCTATACCCCATCATCAGCCACGAGCCACAAACGATAATAAGTCCACGCGACCTTCCTAACACGTAAACGCACCTGTGGCTGGATCGTGCCAGCAGAAAAGATATCTTCCAGCGGTATATCAAATTCCCCCATATAGTCTTTGCCAAATCTATCTTTATCCCAACATATGCACTCAAGGAGCGGCACCCCAAGGATGGGTAAGTCGAAAGCGACGTTCCATTCTGGATTCAATGTTTTGCTTATTGTAGGCGTGGACTGTCGAGCTTCACCCAAACTTACAACCAAGTACTGTATAAATCAGGGGCGGCAAGGAAAAAAATCAGCAGGTAAGATCGGGCAAGCTTTGACCGAGATGGACGGGCAGGGGAAAACTCACGGGGTCACTCAACCCGTTTCTGTCCTTGGGTGCTAGGTTCCTCCCCTGTAAAATAACCAACCCAATTAGCTTCTACTACATCACACACATATTGCCGGTCTCGTCTGCTAGCAGATAGATGGGAAACCAATGGCGTGCATACTGATATCACGGTTGCCTTGAGAATCAACGGTTTGCTATCGGGTCCCGAAGGTGTGAGGGATGGACTAAGTTCGACGGATGGAGTGGTGGCGCCACTTTTGGTGCTCAAATGGCTCCCGACACGCCGGGTAAGAGATATTCGGACCATTGCGGTATGAGTTCAAGACTATGAAGGCGGAAGGGGTGGATGGGGTGGACGGGGCGGCGGGGAAAGGAGCGTCGCGTGCCCGGCTGGGATTAACAGTGCAACCAGCGGAGGTGAGAGCGAAAGTTAAGCAGCGAGCACTGCAGACGAGGCAAGTTGGAATGCGTAATGAATAACAGCACAAATTGTCAAGTCGGTCCGAAGGCCGCAGTGCGATGAGCGCAAAGAATTTGAAAGTTGGAGCTGGAGTGAGCAGACGTAGCAGCGCCTGAGCTGTAGTGGGGATGGACAAGCAAGAATTTGGGGGTGGAGTGCAGTCAGCTGAGGCTACCAGTTGGAAGCAAAGAACAGAAATGTCCAAGGTCTATCTATATGCACCGGGTGGGGTCAATCCCGAGGAAGGGCTGAATTGGAGAAGAAACAAACAGGATGAAGGGTCCGGATCTGGATCCGGGCCTGTGGGTGTTGTTGTTTTTTTTTTTTTTGGCTTGTTGTTGACCAGCTCTGGTGGAGGAGCGGTCAGACACCTCCAGCGAGCGCGGACATGGCTAGGGAGAAAAACACAACACGACACGGTTCGACACAGCACAGCACAGACACACAGCCACACCGGAGGAGGTAAAATCTAGGATGACGAAGAGAGACAATTATGAATACATGCCACAGAATAAATCTGATCTATTTGTGGCCCAGGGCAGCAGCCGGAGCGGAGCAACGGTGGGTGGTACAGAGTAGTCCGTGAAGATGCTTTAGTAGCCTGAAGCCTCCTTTGATACGCCTCCCAAAGTCCCAACAGCCTTTAGCTAAAACCTTAGCAGTGGCTAGTGACCCTGAACATCTGGAAACCCGAGGCCAGCAAGTCAACACCAGGTTATTGCTGCTGTTAATGTTGCAGCCTATTAACCTTTTACAGCCCCCATCTTGTCATGGTGTTTCCACCCCTCCTCAAATCTCATCTAATAAGCTCTCAAGCCGAGCTAGTCGTATGAACGAAAGAGTTTATTGCAGGATACGAACAAATCCTTGGCATGATCTTTCCCGATCCTCAGCTGAATAGATGCCAGGTGAGCTGGGGCGCGCCAACCCGATTTCCAGAGCTATTTTTTGTGAGTTTCAGAGGATACATCTCAGGCAAATTATCCCGATATTTGTCTCCAGCAATTGTGATGAAAATGGAATAATGATTTTGTTGACTTAGGATCCTTGTGCTGGAAACCGTCATTTTCGTGTCATAATAATACTCTGTTTGAATAATACGGAGCAATTGCAGGCGGCTTTCCCGGCCATATTCGCCCAGCCAGTTCCACTATTCATTTTAACAACGCAAGACATCAGCTCAACTAGCTCGTTTATGGAGGGGTAATTCCAAGTTTCTCCACGGCCAAAACTGCCATTCATTCCGGAGCATTGTTTTGGAGTTTTAGCTCATGCATCTGTGGTTAACTTACAACAGGAGGAGTGGTAAAATCGGAATCAATCCAAGCTCCCCTGTTACTTTTGCCGAACTAATCAATCCAGGGAATCAGATACGACCACATATCCCAAGGAGGGTCTCTTGCTTGATCATATTCAGTCCGCATAAGTGGCTGAATTTTCCATCTCCACCCCCACCAGCCATCCCAGCTTCTAACCGGCTCTGTGAAACAAGCCACATATCTCGCTCCCACCCTCAATTTTGAGCAGTTCGTGTGGAGTATTTAATTACGCAGGAAACGGGGTATTGATTAGACTGTTTTTGTTGTATCCAATGAATTTTAAGGTCCCGCTCTTTCAAACCTGCCTTTTAATCCAACACTGAATGTTACTGCTCCTCCCAAACAAGAGTCGTATGTACGGAGTAGTAGTTTCTCATTTCTGAATGGCATCTTGCACTTCACGTGGACCAGATTGCCTGCAAGGTTCATTCGGGAATCAAAACCCAAATAAGAATTCCCACTTGATTTCATGTCGTAGTGCCTATTGAAAGCACCCAAGGTTACATGTCAGCACATCAGGGGCCAAACATGTTACCAGGTTTCCCATGCACAGCTCATATCTGTGGTCCCTGTGGTCTCATGCAGTGTCTCTGTACGGAAGTACAGGGACGTTTAGGTGTACGCGGTACAACCATTCTACTCACTCCCGAACATGCTTGAACACGTTACTTGCAGCCTTCACTGTTCAGGGTCAGATCTCCGATGACCTCATTATTTCTCATCATTCACTGCGGGGTAAAAGTAAGTGGAAGAAGTTGTCCAACCAAGGACTTCAATAGATAATTGCCATCGAATACGGAGAACATTGTTGGGATATAGACAGGGGGCTTAAAAAATAGGACTGTTTAACCAATTGGAGTTTATATCCGAACAGAACAGATATACCCAATTTGTGGGAGACTTTGCGGAATGAGGAGGTACTACAGTAGTTACTAATTAGGTAGTTTCTGCCAGCCCGCTAAGAAAATACCTCAATCTCTTTTGTGGGACACCTCAAGAACTTCTCACGGGTAGGCTCGCCTCTCATTCGTTCGCCCTTGTTTTGATCACAGTGTACGGATGTTTTATCTAACATCCAAGTCTCCGTACTCCGTACAAAGTTCCCAAAGCCTACCTCATTCCTACAGATCTTATCCGTACTCCATACATAATGAGCAATGCTTATCCCTCACTTTGGCCTTGGGATAATTGGTTTAACATATCATACCTCAACACAGGTAGCTCTAGAATTCGAAATAGGATGTCCAATTATCTCACAATAAATATCTTCGGGAATTCAACACACCCCTAACTGCTCATCCAAGTTCTTGGGGGAAAAAAAATCCCCTTGTTGCACTGGATTGTGCGTTCTTCTTCCGTTAGGGCCGTTCATACTATTATCATTGTCTACTTTCTTGGCTCTTTTTAACGGCGATATTCTAATCAAATTTTCAGAGATATGTAAGTGCATGTCGATATACATAGTAGCTAGTTGATCCAGATCAGGAACTGCTGTTTATTCCCACAGCTATCTTCTTGGGGCTATATAATGCCCCGCCATGCCAAGTCGTCTACGGAGTATCGAAGTTCCCTTTATATAAATTATAAGAGCAGTCTGACGCTTTTATCTAAAGCATAGACATTTTGAAAAATAGTTTCGATATATTGTGAAAGAGAGAAAACACAATTCTGTGGGAGATCGGTCCCCCATAGAAAATAAAACTGAGAATTGTCAATTAATGTAGTGAGTAATTTCCTTCATGATGGGCCCAAAGAAGGGAAAATGCCGGCGAGCTCTGTGTCTGATTCCGCCAAGCAGTGACTCCGTACACGAAAAACGAGAGCGCCAAGACCCAACTCTATTTAAGCTTAAAGCAACTCTCCATACTCCGTACTTTCTTTTCCTTTGCCTTTCCTGGATACTCACCGTACCTGGGTTTGTTTTTCTTATCCGGCGCGCCTCCACGTGCTTAAGAGTTTACGAAACAAAAGAAAGTCAGTCCTGACAAACAGGATTTCCTCATAACTAACTACGGACTACTCCGTACATCCGCCGCAGAACGACGCCGTTGCACCCCGGGATCTGGGATGTCAGCTCTTGAACCATTACTAAGGAACTGTCTGGATCTCCAATCCACCCTAATTTTTAGCCCAGCTTTTGTCAGCGAGGTTTGCTGATCGTTTAAGATCAATTCATTGGTACGGAGTACTCCGTACGAACTCAAGCCCTCCTCATTTACCGAGTAAAGCCAACGTTCATTCCATATTTGCCCAGCAACGTTGTTGATTAGTATGCTCATCATGCACGGTCTTCTCTATGTGCATTACTCCGTATACAGTACGGAGTACGGAGTACTACTGCGTATATTCTCGGTTTTGCCGTGTTGAAATTGCCAGCCACGGTCCCTCACCGCTGGTGTCTCCATATCCGTTACCATAGTATGAGGCACATGCTAAAGCATCACACATAGACTTGCCCCGTCAAATCCCCAGCTCTCTCGCCCACCAAGCACGTTGTATGTCAAGCACTCTGAGCGGGACTTGATTCTATTTGGAGAGCGGTGGTTTATCAGGTGGCGGACTAAACATACTTCGTCAATTAAATGCTACATTCGAAGGATAGATGATGGATTTCAGCTCTGGGCTAAAATACAGGATGGCAGACTTGCCCTCTTATGCCACGAACATTATGAGATTTGAGGATGAGTACAACCCTGTTTCTGGAATTGGGATGGAAGCCTTTGGAAAAGCGCAATGGAACGGGGTTGAGCGAGAATAAAACTTTGCCTCATGGGAAACTCTCCTTGTGCGACCAATGACAAGTAATTTGGTGTCCTCTCCACTTTGATACTAACTTTAGTAGACTGTTTCTTCAGCTGGAAGATCTTATGAAACGATAATACATAGCTCCACGACAGAACTAGCCCTCCATGCGGCTGGTGGGCCAACCAGCTATTAATAAGACCGTTCCTACCCTTCCCAGCTCATTCAAAATTCACGTTGCCTTTACCGTCATATTCACACAACAACAACAACAATGGCGGCCTTACCAAAATCCCTCCCGCTGGACCTTTCCAAATTTCCCAAGCTCTCCTCCGAACAAGCCGGCCACCTCCGCCACTTCTACAATATCAGCAACAGCCTCGATGGAGACTGGCCACATATGGGAGCTCAGGATCCGGACCAGGCATTCTTAGACGCATACCGCTACCAGCTCGCAACAATGGCCTACGCAGCCGGTCTGGCACACTACCACCGCCTCCCGGCCATGCGCAGCCTCTTCAAGCCGTTGATTCGCAACCTGATCCGTAAAATGCTGCGCAATGAGGTCTGGAGCTACTGGTACTTGACATCTCAATCCGGGAACCGGTTAGACCCCGAATTGAAGGAGCTGCGTAAACCCTGGGCGGACCCTATTGTTAAAGAGAATATCATGTACAGTGGCCATCTGTTACTGATGACTAGTCTATACGCGATGTTGTTTGATGATGATGAGTTTGAGAAACCTGGCAGCTTATCGTTTGAGTGGGATCCACTGTTTTGGGGCTTTGGACCGGAGAAGTTCGAGTATGATAATGCCAGCCTGCAGATCGCTATTTTGAAAGAAATGGAGAGAGGGGCTTGGGTTGGAGTTTGCTGCGAACCAAATTTGGTGTTTGTGGTCTGTAATCAGTTTCCGGTAAGCATTACCCTCCTTCATATTCTTGATTTGTTTCTCGTGTTGGAGAAAAGGGGATCTAATTCTTCATATTGCGAAAAGATCATAGCCATGCGTTATAACGACGTCCGCCACGGAACAAATGTCATTGAAGACGTTCTTGAGAAGTACCAGGATGCCCTAGAAAAGAAAAATATGGTCGGAAATGATGGTTTATTCGTCGACTGGCTTCTTCTCCGTCAGGGCGTCACCACTGCCGCGCGTGGTGTAGGATTTACCGCTTGGTGAGTCAATACATAGTTGGGTGTTGATATATTTCCCTATGCATTACGCAAGCAATCAAAAATCCAAAAGGAAATCATAGATCTAATTTGCCTCAAAATACTACTAGGGCAAGCGCCTTCATGAATGCGTGGAACCCCACCCTCATCCGCAACCTGTACTCAAAACAAGCCCTCGGATTCCTCACCACAAACACCTCCAACGGTACCACAGAACTCCAGCATCCAGCCATCGGTAGCGAGATCCGCCGCCTCGCCGCGACTGAAAATGCCGACCCAAACTGCCCAGAAACAATCAAGCGTGCTAGAGACACATATCTCTCTTCCTCACGACCTGGCTTCAAATATATGCAACCCCATTTCGGATACGTGCTCAAGTGGCTTTCAGAGCTGGGCAAAACCGAAGAGCTTAACTCATTACTCTCGTACGCGGACGAGCGATTCCAGCCCACGTGGGAAAAAGGTGGGTTGTATTATCCGCGACATGATACGGTTATAAATGAATCAGGAGAATGGACATTCTTAGATCCGTTTTCGGGTAATGCCGCCATCGGGTATGCCAGGCTTAATGTGGAGGATGGACAGAGGAAGATGTGGGAGGCTCCGTGGACCAAGGATGGGTTGGCGGGGAAGCCCTGGGTAGATGGATTGGATCTGGGCCATGGAGTGGATTGTTTGAGAGGATCATGGGTGGAGGAGGGGGTGGAGTTAAATGATGGCGCTAGCTCTGGCGCTAGCTCTGGCGCGATGATCGTTACGCTGAGGAATTGGGAGGCGAAAGAGAATAGAGTGGAGTTTGTGGCAAGGGGTCTTCCAAAGGGCAGTTGGGGGGTGTATGAGAGAGGATGCCTGTTACGGGAGCGGGAGGTTGGTGATGACGGAAATATTGATGTTACAAGTGTCCTTAGTTCAGGGGAAGAGGTGGATATTGTGCTAATACGAAGGTTTTAAGTTTAAAATGTGAAGGAGAACTTGTGTTTGCAGTGGTGTCTATGAATTTGTTTTTGATGAAACATTTCTCATAACAATTGTGTTGGTTGTCGAGGCAAACAACGATGCTATCTATATACATAAATTATTATCTATCTGTCTATTTTTTAGGGAAAATGGAAAACATATAACGAAATAAAATCGCTCAATAAATGCATAATACGACCCTGGCCAAAATAAAAATGCCCCCAAAAATCAAAAACTAAACAACCCACTCCTCCGCTTACCAAACGGGTAAACGACCAACGCCGCCAAAAACAATCCGCCCGAAATCCCCACCGCCACTTCCAACATCCCATACCCAATATCAAATACCACATTCCCCAAAAACCTGTTCATCATTAACTGCTCCATCATTTTACTAACATCTTCCACTCCCGCCGAAGACGAATTAGCCATTAAGTCATTCGCCATATTGCTCAATGGCTTCATCGAGGATTCCCTGGACTTGATATTTGTTGCAACGATCAGGCTGGACACCAGGCTACCGCTGGATGCCAAGCCCGAAGGTAGCTGCAGGAATATAGCTGGCAGAATGGCTGCAGCAGCCAGTCCGTGGCGCAGCCGGCTGTACAAATTGCCCATGATGCCAATTGCTAAAGCTCCCAGGGCGCTGGAGATTTGGATGGATACGAAGCGGCGCGCAGAGAAGAAGCTGACGATGTAGCCAGTGACAGCGATGGTGATCATGATAGGGATTTGTTTAAATTTCGCTTGGTTGATGAGGCAGGAGCAGATGGCGAAGCCAAGCACGAAGGGAAAGCGCTGGAGGTACTCGTTTTTGATGGGGCTAGCGGGACAAGCAAATTCGGTTGTTGCGTTTTTGTCCAGAACACCGTACAGGGCTGTACCGATCATGATTCCGAAGCCAAGGAAAAGGGAGTAGATGATGGCGTATACCATGCGGACGGAACCGGCTACAATATTGCGCGCTTGAAGCGCCAGTGCGCCGCATAGGACGATGTAGCCTGGTAGAATGAGGCATATTGATGACTGAGCTAATGCTGAGAAACAAAATACGTGTTGTCCGTTTGATGTCCTTATGCTTCCGAATGCCCGAGCGAAAAAGGAGGTTATGACGGCGGCAGATATTTCGAAGACATTGGCGTAGTGTGAGGAGCGGGGCGCGAGGACATGTTGCAATACAGCAAGTACACAGCCTAGAAGAAAACAAATGGGCATGTCGATTGGCCGTGCACCAAAAGCAAAAGGCCCAACCATGGCGCTGGCGAGGCCGTACAAAAGTATCAGCCAAGGGAGACCAATCTTGCGTTTCGCATTCATAATCTCACGTAGCCGCTGCATGGCTTCCTCCACACCGATGATGTCGTGAACGACTTCCTTATAAATAACCTGGATATCTCGAAGACGGCCCAAGTCGACGCCCTCCTGCGATTGTACCATTTTTAAGTCTGTAGTGTCTGTTGTACTATCCTCAAACGCCATAAGCATGGTCCCAGGAAAGTATGTGAAGCTACCATCTAATTCTAGCACTCGAGCGGTCATTCGCATGTACTCTTCAAGTCGATGTGATGGAGCTCCACAATTCATCAAAGCGCGACACAGCCTGTCAAGATATTTCTTGCGTTGGCGAGTCTCCCGAATATGCACAGTGAGACGAATCTCTTCCTCGAGACGACGCTTAGAGCTCAATTTATTCTTCGCAAGAGTGTAGATCCTACCACTGGTTGTCCGTTTGTCGGAAAGCGACGGTCGCCGTGATCCTCCTCCTGATGGTGAGAACGAGCCGAGAGAAGGCATGGACTGATTACCAGGCTTATTATTGTACCATTTCTGCTTTTGCGGTCGTGATGTGCTTCTCGCGGACGAGGTTCTGCTTGAAGGTTGAAGCGGGGGCGACTCCGATTCGTCCTGCTCGAACTGTTCTAACTGCTCATTCTCGCGGCTACCGTACATCCTGAGCAACGCTCCCAATACCCCGGGCCTGTAATGTGATGGTCGGGCAACATAATCGTGCGGATCGCGGTCTTCAAGCGGGGTGACCTGGCCAGAAGTCAGGTCATGGGGTCGTGCAGAGACTCTGGTAAGAGGGTGAGAATCCAGCCCCTGCATGCCTCGCATCAGTTCAGCAGCACGACCGTCAAACCCCCTGTCGATACGCCCATTACCAACCTCGTCATCATCGTCAGAGGAATATTTTTGCTTCTCTATCATATCAAGGTCATCCCACGATGCCGGCTTTGCTAGATCAGGAGACGATCCGCCAGTGTTTCGCCTCCTCCGGCGGGAAAATCTCTGAAAAAGGTTGCTCTGCCCTTTGGTGGGTATTGAAGGTCGACGGATAACGGAAGCCAGCCTCTGCGCTCTCTCGTAGGCACCGTGCAGTGCCCTTCCCTTTTCATCCGCGTCGTCTTGCCTCTCCTTCTCATCGTTATTGAGAAGGTTTACCCTGCTCGATGCATATTCACTGCCGTTGACCGGAGTGGAGCAACCCGACGGCCGCTGGAGATCGAAATAACCGAATGAAACATCTGATGCTTGGGCTTGTGCCTCAGGCCTCTGATGGCAATAAGCTATTGGTGGTGTTCGTGGGAGGTTCGCTTCGATATCTGATTCATTTTGGCTGGTCTTATCCATGTCATGTTGTGGCGTTTCTTCGTCGCCAATGAACTTCACTCGGTTCATTGGACGAGATCGGCCGCGATTAGCTGCTCCTTCACTGCTAGAGCGAACATTCAAGACACTGGTTGGTGCGGCTGGGCTATGACTTGGTGTATTCTGAGGAGCTGTCAACGAGACATAGGGTGGTCTGCCCCTCGGGCTGGGCGACCTTTCCAGGTCGCCTCCAGGATGCATATTTAAAATACTTCTTCAAGCTTCAATTTCCTGTTGTAAACCGTTGCCTATGCCCAAGTCAGTCAGCCTGGGTATATAAGCTGGAAATTTTAAAAAGGTAAACATTTGAACCGGTGTGATGCCATTAGCTGGTCAATAAGGCAGCAGCCGGGGCAAAAGTACGCTCCCCAAGGTAGCAAGTAAGGTACAACATGCTTAGGTAGCTTCTTGCTAATTGAGGGTGGCAAGGGATAAGAAGATAACAGATCAGGCAAAGCTTAAACGAAACTCAATATCCTGCAAACTTACCTTCCGAAGCTTCCTCTCGAAAATGAGGATAACCAAAATTAGCAGAGGAATGAGGCAGAATAGAATGTTATATAAATATCAAATCCTCATGGTCTATGTTTTGGTGCGCAAATGTGTCGTCAACGGAATAAAACAGGAAGAGCTTTTGATGTCGGATCAGAAGGCGTTCGCCACGGAGCAAACGATGACGAATCGATAGTATTGGGGATAGATAAAAACGTGAAACGAGAGAAGATAGAAACCCGCCAGAAAACACTCAAACGAAGCAAAAGCAAGCATTGGCGGAAAAAGTAAAAAGTGAGGATCAAGCAAAAAAAAAAATGAAAGAGAAGGTCAGGAAAGAAAGACCCAGTATCGATTTTCCTCGACCAGCATCATCGTTATCAATGAGAACATTATCACATCAACATCATGCAGTCTCAGATTTATCAGAGCCGGCGAACAAGCATTATACGCAAAACCCACAATCCCCTTTGTCGGTCTAGAACTGTGTCGAACACGTTCTCTCTGGAGATTTTTTAGTAGCGAAAATATAAAATAAAAATAAAAAGTATACATATATAGAACGAACATTAAAATGCGCGGGAGTTAAGCTGTCTTGCCAACTTCTGAGCTTTATTCGATCCACATGATTCCGCTAGATCCGGGCCTAAGACCAGCAGATGTCGAGCTAGAACCAGGGAGGCGGATCCACGAACGAGGCAAAACGCACCGGGGGGCAAACGTCAGAGCTCATGTCATGTCTTCAGCATCTGATTGATGTGTGCTTTATCGAGTGGAATAAGGGTCCTTAGCCAACTAGACAATATGATCCGTTTGCTGTCATCAGATGAGTTCTACATAACCTCGGCACCTGTGTGAGGGAATTGGCCCTTTTCTCTGTTCTTTGGCTCTTCTCCAAACTTAGGTAGAAAATGACAAAATTGAGTTTAAAATTATGAGATCTCCAGTCGATGAGGGGGAGAGAGAAGGAAGGGCAAAAAATTGACTTTGTAGAACAATTGCCCCAGTCAATCAAGTGGTGGTGACTCAATCTTTTGTACTGTTCTGTACTTTAGCCTTTGCAGTGGCTATGGTCAAAGTGGTGCAGCTTGATGCAACGACTGGGTCCACCATCTTATCCGCCACCACCAGCCACGCCATCCGAAGTTCTGGAACTGTCGTAGAAGAAGGTTAATAGTGGGGCATGATCGCCAGCCCACGCCGACATGGGCATTTTGCAATGTCAGGAGTACGGAGTACTATCGTTGAGACAGCGATAGCCCCATCAATTACCTGGTTAGATTGGGGCTGGTCGGTATCAATACTGTCGAAAAATGGTTCTTGTGTGTGTGATGAAGATAAACATCTTGACTTCCAGCCCTAAACCCTAAGAAGAAGATTGTCAGCCAACTGACTAAGCCAATATCTGTGCTATAAATAACTAAGTTACCTAGTTTACTAGTAGACAAAACCAAATCGATGGATGAATAAACGACAAAAGGCGGGAAATAAAATCAAATAAAATACAAGGAGAAGGAAGGATAATCAACAGTTCCCAATCATTACTAGTACTAATAAATACTAGACCTTCATTTGCTAGTATTTATTGTTAGTATTACCCACAACATGTATCAACTTACAAACGAACACAAAGCGTGCTATCTCGCGTAAGGTACATGATGCTAGCTGCAGATTGATCGAGACAATCGGAAGGCGAAAGGTGTATATTTTTCGAGGGATAGAAATAGCAGCACTGGAGCTATGTGCGGCAAAGAAAGACATGGATATCAGGTGGTCGAGGTGGGAAACAAGCGGGTATACATAAATCAGAACTAACAAAATGTTTCGGCGGTTAACCTATACGCTCCACCCCGCCGCCACACGATGCGAGAGAAAAAAAATATATGGGGCAATAAAGGGAGAAAATAGAAGTAAAAACTCAGGGGGGAAAGAATTGGGTTAATGGAGTTAAAACCTTGGATTAATCGCCAGAGATGAATTAGCAGAAGTCTACCTCACTAGCTAGCTAGCTATCTTTCTTGATAGCTATATATATATATATATGTGCATCAATACATCGCATAATTCATGTCATAGCCCCAATTTGTTTCCCAGTTGCCATCCCTCGGGCTCATATCAATCACAGAAGAAGAAAATCGCACGGGAAGAGAAACGAGACAGAAATCAGGAAGCGGAGAAAAAAAGAACCAGGGGGAAAAAAGAGGATTACAAAAAAATAAAGGCAAATAAAAGAATATAAGATAAAGAATAAGGAGAAGATAGGCGGGGGAGGAAAATTAATTAAAAACAATTTAAAAAAGAATAGAAGAATAAAACGGTTGAACTAGAAATAAGAAGATGAGATAAAATTAAAAAAATAAAAAAATTAGAAAAGACATAAGAGTAAATAAAATAAAACGCCACCTCCTATGGTCGCCCATACTCACCTCACCCGTCTAGAACTCTCAGGTTAGCAATTCAGCAATCACATACATACACACAAACACCTACCCCTCCATCCCATCGCGATCCATATATTCAAACCCACCCAACCCTTCCATCTCCGGCACCTTCTCCGCCCCAGCATCAACAAGCCTCTTCACCACTGCCCCCTTCAGCACCCAATACCCCTTCAACTCCCTCAACGGCGTCCGGCCCTTGGAATCCTTACAATCCGGCTCCGCGCCTGCCGCCAGCAGCGCCGCGACGATCCGCTCCTGATGACGGGACTCGACGTTGCGCGCTGCGTAGTGTAGGGGTGTTGCGCCGGTGAGGTCGCGGGCATTGATGTCTGCGCCGTGGCTGGTTAGGAGGTGGATGTTTTGGGTTATGTGGTCTATTGGGGTGATGTTTTCGTTCTTATTCTTGCTCTTGTTGTTATCGTTGCTGTTGTTATTGTTGTTGTTGTTGCTGTTGAACGATGGGGAGGGGGAGATGGGCCTATCCGTCGTGATGGGTTTGGAGGACGAGAGTAGGTGCAGAGGTGTGGCACCGGTGGCGTAGGTGGGCGTTCTTGGATTTGCGCCGTGGGAGAGGAGGAAGAGGAGACGGTCCGGCCCGCTGTGTTGGGCGGCGTAGTGGAGTGGAGTGGAGAGGACGGTGGGTTTGTTGAAGAGGGCTGTTGTTGATGGATTTGGTTTATTATTGTTATTGTTATTCTTATTCTTCTTCTTATTACTTTTATCATTAAAATTATCGTCATCGTCAGTATGATTAGTGATGGTGTCAATCACACGAGTCGCGACTTGTTTCAATAGTTCCGTATCCCTTTGGAAACAGACGGCGTCCAGCGGCGTGTCGCCATTGTTATTCGGAGCATTGGCGTCCGCCCCCTTGTCAAGCAGGAGGGCAATGACATCACGATCGGGGGCTTGCATCGTACAGCAGCGCATCAGCGGTGTGGAGCCCCATTTATCGCGGGTGTCGACGGGGATGCCCAGGCCGAGTAAGGTCTCAGCCATCGCGAGGCGCCGGTAGGTGATTGCTGGTGACGGTCCACTGTAACCCGGTAGATATCTCAGGGGCATCCCATCACTGTAGATGCATGCTTCATGCAATACCGTGTTACCGTACCGATTATGAGCTTGTAGGTCTGCACCTTTCTCGACCAGACGCTTCACGATGGAGAAATCCTCGCTCTTATCAGTTTTCAACCAATGGTTCAGCGCACAGTGCAGGGGAGTATTCCCATCGTTGTCCGTCACATTGACATCCGCCCCGTATTCCAGAAGAGCGGCAATCAGCTTGTCTTTCCCCCCCGATACCGCACGGTGTAATTCCGTATACCCCTGAGAGCCGGTCAAATCGATCTCCGCACCCCGAGCGATTAAACGATGGAGCGCTTCCGGTTGATTTTGATGCACAGCCCAACTGACAGTCGTCCAATTTCTTGAGTCCCTGATTTTTATGCCATAACCCAGAGCGAGCCATTGATCGAGCGCCTGATCGCCGGCCTGCGCAGCTGCAAGCGTCGCCTGGACAAAGTCGTCGTTGGAGCTTAACGTTACTACCTGGCCGTTGGGCATGAGGAAGGTGCTTGAGGGGATTCTCCCTGTCGGGTTCACATCTTGGTTTTTCAGTTCTTCGGCAGCATTGTTGCCATCATCGTCGCCGTTGTCAGTTACCTTCTTCCCCTTGCCGTTTATGTCGACAGCCCCAACTCCGTTCATATTGCCATCACGGTCGTTTGCCAGCTTAGTCAACGGTGATATATAAAAAGATATTGTCCGAGGCTGTAGGGCGGGGGGGAACTGTTTCGCAGCATCTCGATTTCCCTCGATGCTATGGTACTCCGGGGGTGGAGAGGCCGTCTTTTTCTCGTGCCGGTCACCATCGTCGTCAGGTCCACCACAACACAGGAGGCGCGAGAATCGCATCACTAGTAACTAGCTCCAACAACCAACGGCGAGTGTCACGATGAACAAGTGGGCAAAGAGACGTGTTCACGCTTTTTTGTTTGAGGGGGCAGTATTATTTGGGTATCCCAATTGCAGACGATATGTTGCGATTTAAAAAAAGAAAGAGAAAAAGAAAAAGAATGATGATGACGGAGGGGAATAAAACATTTTTTTGTACAGAAAAAAAAAAAAAAAAAAAAAAAAAAAAAAAGATGAGGAGGGGGGGGAAAAAAAAATTTTTTTTTAAAAAAAAAAAAAAAAAAAAAAAAAAAAAAAAAAAAATGGCCCAGCAAGCAACCACCCCAGCACAGCAACTGGTCCGGGGAAAGGCGAAAGCCAGCTGGATTTCGGCTTATGGGCGATTCTGCCCCCTTCCAGCCAGCCAGGACACCCAATAAGAACCCCCTTAACTCTCAGCCCCAACGCCCCGAAGCACCCAGGTTAAACTTGTACAGAGCATGTTCGTACGTTTCGAAAGGACACTAATCCCAGGGTAGCTAATGGCCATGCACCAATGCATCATGGCTGGCATTTCTCGCCGTCATCTGTTTGGCCAAGCTTCCCGCATCCCTGCGCAATCTAGCCATGTGCTGGCAATTTATGGAGTAAAAAATTTTGAAAAAAAGAAAAGAAAGGAAAAAAAAAAGAAACTGCGTGGGCTACACAGGTGTGTGTGTGTATGTACAGGATTTGACTGGAACGAGGGAACAGCACCAAATATATAGATATATATATACATATACTCCGTAAACTGGGATGATATTTGTGCCTGTTTGTGGTAGGTGAGATTTCGAGATTAAATTTGGCCCGAAAGTTTCGGTTTGCTTTGGTCGCCACAGGGGCTGGAAAGTTTCTCGGATCCAAAAAGGAAGATGGAAAGCTTAAAAGATAAAAAAGAAAAAAAAGGAGCGCCTTGAATTCTTCAATCTGTTTTGTTAGATCTTGCTGATATTTTTATATCGCCTTCTGCTGCTGTTTAATAACCAACCTGACTAATTCTTGAAAGGAGTGAAAGGCATACTGTGAAATCAATAACTAGTTAATTACAAAGGAGAGAAAGAGAACCAGTTTTCACAGCATGTTTGAAAAAGTGTCTCGTCAAGAAATATTCTTTTGCAATACCTATTCCCCTCTTTTTTGTTATTTATGATGTTTTTTTCCTTGTTCTGTCCCATCTCCCTTTTCCTGCCACTTCTATCTCAAGAAGATGGGCGAAAACAAAAATCTACCAAGTTCAGGATTCATTCAAGGTCTCAAGGTCTCAAGGTCTCAAGGTTGCAAGAATTTCAGGTTTGAGTGAATCAAATCAATCAATCAATCAATCAATTCATGGGTTCGTTAACAATTTCGATGACGGGCAGAACCTGCAGGATTGCGTGGCCTGCTAGGCGCGCGGTAGATAAAACAAAAAACCCTTATAAAAAAAGGGTTTGGAAGCAGGCAGAAAAAGAAAAGAAAGAAAGAAAAAAAAAATGAGATGGAAATAGAGGTGGGGAATGTAAGATAGCCGTTGAAGTAGTGAAATAAAAAAACATGACCAAACGGAATACTTAACAAGAAACGGCTTCCTGCGAAGGAAAAGAAAGGAAGAGAGAAGAGAAGAGCAACAGTAATTGACTAGCCGGCAGGTTAAGGCAGTGTATTTGTGCATAAACCCTTCCCTCCCCCCACAATCCCGCAAATTGATGGAAATGGAATACGGGAGAAAGTGGAAAAGAAGGGAATAAAAGACGAATAAGAGAAAATTGATGATAATACTAAAGACGAATGCCATCCCCCCAAAACCTAATGAAAATTTAAACAAAAACAAAAAAATAAACAGAAACTAAGGAGCGACAGACACATCCCACGATGGCCCTTTTCACATAATAGGGCTTTTCCTCTTTTCAGCACTTGACAGAACGAACATCGGCATCTTCCGACGCCCATTACCAGTACCAGTAACGTTGCCACCTTGGCCCATATTCGGCGCAGCATGGCCAGCCACTACAGCCGCCGTTGTTGGTGATACATGGACCATAGCAGCACCCACATCATCCGTGCGAATCTCCATCAACTTGCCACCTACAAAAGCGCCCTCGTCGCTACTAACAGTGGCAGCCGTATAAAGACTATCCGTCGATGCACCACGTGTGGGGCCATTGGGAGTCCCAGAGCCAGAGACAGCGCCACGATAACCCCACTCCTTCTCCTTCCGCTCCGAACCAATAGCTCCATTGGCCGCTGCACGGATACTCCCCAGGCTCGGCTTTGTGGATAAACTACCACCACTCCGGTTTCCACTAGCAGAGTCGTCACCATCAGAGCCCGAAAAGTTAAACTCCACGTCGCTGGATGGTGTAACGCTTCCACCACTGTTGCTGCCAGTATGCAGGGAGCCTCGGGACTCGCCGCGCCTCTCTAAGCCGGCCCGCACGAGGTTGTGTACCGCACGCCGGCGCTGGCGAGTGACGAAGTTCTTGCTCCCTTCATGTTTGGAAGTTGGCTTTCCAATGAGTTCCTCGAGTGAAGGGGGTCCACGGGGTTGCCGGATGGGGTGTTCGCCGGCACGCGCTTGTCCGGGGCCGAATGTACCCGTAAGGGGAGTGGGCAACGGGGCAGTTTTGGGAGCGGTCTTGTTGATTTCGCTGTTGATTTTGAGAGAAGTAACCAAGGATGGGGTCTTTTTATGATTACGCCGGAAGGCATTAGCGGATGGTGGGGGAAGAGGGGTAACTTCTTGCGGTGGGGATGGTGCGGTTCTTGGAGGCGAGGGAGACGACCTGTAGTTTGCAGGTGGTTGACTCGACTCTGGTGGAGGGGAGACTTCAGCGTGGAAGGTTGGAGTTTCGGCCACGGGAGACTGGAACTGCTCGTGGTAGATAGCTGAGGAAGGCTCCTCGTGTTGTTGTTGGTGTTGTTGTTGTTGGTGTTGTTGTTGTTGGTGTTGTTGTTGCGGCTGCTGCTGCATGCTGTTGTTGTCTATGACAAAATTTTGTTGACCAGTCATGGGGTTATAGACAGAGAACAAACCAGGATGACCAGGCACCAGCTGCACAACAGGTTGCATGCCTTGTTGTGCTTGTTGTTGATAATAGCCCATTCCCTGGATGTTTGGCGACATCATCTGCTGCTGAGTACCCATCGAAAAGCCAAGGCTCAGCCCTTGGAATTGCTGAGCGGCGGCTGTGACAGAGGCAAGCTGTTCTTGTAGACGTTGCTGTTGGGCAGCAAGGAAAAGATTTGTCGAAACTAGTTCCGCATATAGCTTTTCGTCGATCGGCTCTCCATTCTCGTCAATTGGGAGATCAATCGTTGGGGGTGGAAGAACGTGCTCCGGCAAGGAGTACATCTGATGTCTCCCGTTTGACTGCGAGCCATACGAATTGCCGTGGCTTGGGAACGATGCACCTGTTGAGGTCATGGGAGGCCGCTGTGAGTATGAATTTTGCTGCGCGCCATATCTGGAATGATCCAAGGACAAACGAGGTTGCTGATGGGACAACGGAGCAGTGGCCGGCGCTGGAGAGTGCTTTGGGGCAGTTCTCAACCCAGCTAGAAGATGGGAGCGGCTTGTTCGCGGTGTGGAAACAGATGGAGAGGACGTAGACTCATTAATCGATCCGATCTTTGATGGGTGAGGCACGCTGAGACGTTTGATATGAGAACCTTTCCCACGAGATGCGAAACCAGAACCCGGAACACCAAGGGAACCACCATTGAAAGACATGTTAGTGTAAGTCATCTGAGCTAGACCGCCAGCGTCCATGCTCAACGTCGTGGGAGGAAAGGGAAAGAAAATATTGAAAACTGATATATGCAGGGACGTTTATTCGTAGAGGGACTAGCGAAGAGGAATTTGTATGGAGTAAAGAAATATCGGAGACAAGGACGAAGCTTGGTATCCGAAGCTGTCCGTGCAAGGAAACTAGCTAGCTTGTGAGCCAACGAGATTTTGCAGAAATTGTCGGATGATAGGTATTAACAAAACCGGCTTGATGGTGGATTAAATTCGAATAGAGCTGATTTTGCTTTTCGAACTAAACCGGTGCCTGCCCACGGCAGGATAGGTAGCAAAGTTTAGATAAATTAAGAAATTAAAATGTCTTGGAAAGCGGTTTGATGCAAAGGCGGAATTTGCTCCCAGGGTCGAACGATATCGATAGAAACGATCGACGGTTGGATTTAACAGAAAGTAGTTATCTCAAAAAGCCAGTTCTATGAGTAGGCTCGGGTTAGTCTTAGATCCGAAAGACTGGGAATAAAACAGAGCGTTGTGAAAGTAGGTGTAGACATACCAGAAGAAGCCAAGTTGAGATCCAGAAACGAGCCGCAGGTAATTAAAAAAAGATATACATGTGAATATAGGTTCGTCGTCGTGCAAGTGGGCTAGTCGAAAAGAGTGAATGAATACGAGGAGAGGAGTGCGACGAATGAATAGGATAAGAGTAATAATAATGATAAAGTTTGGTATAAAAACCGCGGGGGAAAAATGAGAAAAATAAGATGACCAAGTGAGGAGGACTGATCATAAAGTTGTTGTTTGTGAGCGTGAATGCGTGCGTAAGAACGGCTTTTTGACGGCGAAGAGATTTGCACTGCAATCTCAACAAGGAGTGGCCTGAAAGGCAAACCGAACGCGAGGGCGTTTTTGAACCGAGCAAATGACAACCAGGAGACGAAAACAAGATTAGACTCTTTGTAGCGGCGTTGTTTTTTGAGAGAGCGGCGAAGCAAGCTGATAAATAATCAATCAGAAGAATCGAGACAAGGATTGAGTCCCGGGCAGTGACAGGTAATGAGAAGACGAAGACGACGGAACCGAGAGGGAAAGTCGGTCGATATATATAAGTATTATAGGCAGGATTCAACCAGCAGAACGACGCGATCTAATAGAATAGACGATAAAAAAGGCTAGGGGAATAAAATGAGATATTAAGTCGAGAGGGAAAAAAACATAAGCCAAGTCTTCATCCAGTGGGATCACAAAATAAACAAATTTGAATACAATGGATCCTCTTCCTATTCTTCTTTTCTTCTTCTTCTTCCTTTTTCTTTTCTTTTCGATGGGTCTTTCGTTGTTGTTGTTGTTGTTGTTGTTGTTGTCGAGGCTGTGGGGAATGGAATGCTGATGCTTTATTTTAGGGCCAAAGATGAGACAGAAAACCGATGACTTTTTCAGGTGCAGACGAACGGGAGTCGAAAGAGAAGGAGGCAGCAGCGTCACAAGAGGCGGTAGAGTTTTGAATGAAGGTGAGCAAAGCTAGAGAGAAGAGTAAAGCGAGAGGGCGACAATAAGAAAGACGGGAGAAGAGACGAGACACGAAGGAAGGGCGGATGGAGATGGAGAGGAAGATGGCGATGAAGGATGGAGATGAAAGACAAAGAAGAAGAAGAGGAAGCGGAAGAATGAAGACGATCAAAAGGAGGGGCGAAGAGAAGAAGAAGAAGAGGAGGAGGGATGGAGGAGGAGTTGAAAGAGGAAGAAGAGGAAGAAGAGGAAGAAGAGGAAGAGGGAAGAGAGAGAGCGAGAGAGAGAGCGTTAGGGGAGACGAAAAGGTGAGGGAAAAAGACGTGGACGCTAGCTGGCAATACTGCGTACATGGCGATACAAATTAAAATTACAGCCACAAGCCCGCCTCCAGCCTCTCCCGATTAGCTAAAAAACCATTTTCGGCCTAGTGCAGACGGCTTCCCAGCGAGTCCAGACCAGGTCAAGCCACGGCAACGCCCTCTCATTGGCTGTTCTCCTGGCTCATCAGGCCTAGTGAAGGAAAACCAAACTCCCCCTGAAATCAATCTTTCTTCTTCGCCCTGTACGGTATTGGCCGTACGGTACGGCCACCTTCAGAAGGCTGCTGCTTTTTTTGGGGGGCCCACAAAGGGTTACAGGTATTGTAACTCAATAGTATACGGATGACTCAGCACAATATCTGCCTGCCCACCTGACCAACGGCTGCGGAGGTCCCGAAATTGTTGCTTTGTCTCCTCCCTCCTTGAAACAGCCCATTCCTAATATCGCCATCGTCATATGTATTGACCATAAACATACCTACCTAAGACCTACGCCAGTTAGATAGCAGTATCAATCGATTCATCTGAGAACCCTACGATACAGCCTACAGAAAAAGAAAGGAAAAATTAAAATAAAGAAAAAAGAGGGTAAAAAACATGGGCAAAAAAACCCACCACAATCCTACATGTTCGGCGCTTAGAAGTGTTCCTCAAACCGTTCTCGCTGCCAATCACAGCGCCCGTCAACTAACTCTCCCATACCCTGTCGGAGGACGCACACGCACTCCCCCATTTCACACCCAAGCGCACTGCTATGCAGATTCCAGCAGCATGCACATCACATTCTGGTGGCCCATGGGGCCTTGGCGTTTGAAAGGATAAACCAACCTCCCCTCCCCTCCAAGGATATCAGCTTCCAGCCTAGACACCTGGCACCAATAATGATGCGCATTTTACTCAACTATGCTTATCTTAGTCCTAAACTGGCTGGCCTGCTGCTGGTCTCTCCCTGCCCAACCCCAGGTTAACCCCGAACGCTGGCTACTACTCCTATATAACTGCGTAGGCTGGCTGCGGGGGGATTCAAATGTGTCTCTTGCGGGAGGGATGGCTCTTGGCTTGGCATCCTCAGTATTTGGTTCTGGCTTTTTTTTTTTTTCTCTCCAATTTTAATCTTTAAACTTATGTAGTATCAATATACTCCGTACTCCGTACCTAGGTTCCATTCCCGAGTGGGCGAACTGTTTTTCAATGTTGTTTATATCCGCTTCAACTACGGAGTACTCAGCAGTTATCTGTCTTTGTACTCTTTCTCTATTTACATTACAAAGTCTTAACTTCGTACTGTAAGTTAAACAAAATACAAGTAGTATTCAACAAGTTTCAAATAATCACAAATGTCAGACTCGAGCCAAACAAAAATGTTCTTCGAATCCTCCCTTAGTATACATATATACACATAAATATGTTGGTGTTTCACGAAGTTAAAATGGGCTCTCTTGAAATGCTCGGCATGCATCGAGTATGTTCGGACTTTTTAGAGTAGAAAAAGATTGAAACAAAAATTGACCTTTTAATATTCTGACCCATGAACTTTTCACTCTATATTACCTAATAAAAATGCCCTTTACAGCTCTCGTTGAGTATAGTTAGTTCTGCTTTTACTACTATATAATTATCCTGCCAGCTCTGTAAGGTTTGATATCACGTGATTGTGGTGTTCTTACAACCTTATTATTTTCTCAAACTAGGTCCTTATTTCCCCCACAATTGACAATTTACAACATACAACGCAGGTTGAGGCTGAGAAGTAAGGCTTCAAGTGGGCACAGTATCAGGATATTTTTTTTTTTTTTTGTTTTTAGATTTCCCTGCCCCTTAACCCGAATTTTTACCCTTAAAAGGGAAATATTGTAATGTACAAAAATATGACGATGGAGGCTATAGATACACACAAACACATAGCATAGCATATCCAGATACCCAGTTAGTTAGGGCCGAGTAATTATAAGAGGGGTAAACTCCCTGAGGGAAGAAAACCGAAAATAAGAAGAAAAGAACACAAATGAAGCAGATAAACTCCACAGAAGAACAAGGAAACCCCGGTCAAAAATACAGAGTCGGATTTAAAAAAAAATAAAAATCGACACTTACGGCTGCTTTTCATGTTAAATGAGTGCTGACTAGATAAATAAATGAGCAGGCAAGACAATATATGAAAGAGAGCAGAAGTAATGGCGAAGATGGCAAATATTGAGAAAATACGAATGGGAGATTTGAGGTCTTATTATGCTGGTTGGGTGGGGAATGCGCAGCATGTTACATTCCTTGGAGGTGTTAAGATGAATCCAGGACATCAAGGGTTAAAAGAACACAAGATTGAAAGGCATACAGGTGCCCTCGGCAAAATAAATAAATAAATTAAACATTTTTTTTAAAAAAAATCGAAGTTAAACAAAGAAAACAAATGGGAATTCACCTCCGGATCAGCTAGGAATAGCCTGCTCAGACATCGACATCGACATCGACATTGCCATGGAGTCACGGCGATTTGCCAGCGCCTGCTGCTGCTGCTGGTTGATGTGGGGTTCATCCCCATCCAAGCCACCATCCAACTCAGGCTCCTGATCATCTGGGCGCTTCTCATTCGCCCGGTCAAATTCCAGCGCATTTGCCAGTTCGCTAGACATAGGGTCTAGTTCGTCTTCTGGTAGACCAGTAGCGAGGGAGACTAGCTTGCGGTGAACGTCCAGTTTGGTGTTCACACCGGCGTCAGCTCTTTGCTGGATGAGGTCTTTGATAGCTTGTTGTCGGGCTTGCTGGGCCTCAAACAGCTGGCGGGAAACCTGGTATAATACGTTGAGATCTTTGGGACTCTTGCTGGAGCTCTCTCCGCCAGACCTTGCTTGGCCCTGAGGCTCCGAATCGACTGCAGCATTTTGGAAACGTTTGAGGAGATGTAACCGCTGAACTTGTTCTAGGAGCGATTCGTAGTCGCGTTTTATCCTGTTGAAACGTTCTAACTTGGCTTCAAGTTCCTCAGTCTCATTCTCCTTTGCGGACAGAGAGGCTGCTTGCTTCCGGATGTTTTCCCGATCAGATTCCACATGCTCATACAGTCCCTGTGGGTTGGTGATATCTTCGGCACCTTGGGGAGGCCATTTTGTATCGCCATAAGCCAAGGCTAGTTTCCGGGTAGCCTCGTCCACGATAGATCCTATTTTAGATAAAAGTGACGCAGTGGCTTCGGAACTAGTGGCTGGTCGAGAGACAACCGTGTTGTCAGAAGGGTTATTCAGTTCGGCGTGCTCTGTGTCAGTAACACTTTGGTGAGTCACTGATGATGGCGGGGGTGGATTATCTTTATGGCGACGGGAAATTGTTCGAAGTATTGCACTAGCACTCTCTCCGGCTTTGTTAGGAATGTCGCCAGCTTCCGGACACTGTGATAAAAGCATGGTAGCCAGCCTATAGCATCCATTTTTTGCCGCCGTCAGAGCAGCGGTATCACCGTTCGAATCCTGAGATGAAAGGAGCAACGAGATTTGATGAGGAGGTAGAATGTCATTCAGTTTATCCATCAGTATTTGGCAATAGTATCGCGAACTCTTCCATTTGCCCTTACTCCTAGTTGTTGCGGCCAGGTGGTTGAAGACTGTTGCCCCAAACCAGTCTCTGAACGTGATGGTCTCCTGAAGTAGGTCTGCCAAATCCTGCATAGTCCCCTTTTCATAATTATTTGTGAATAAAACCGCACGAACAAGAGGAGTCTCGTCATGATTTGACAGTGCCTTTACATTCGCACCACGATTTATCAGATCACGCACAATATCGATGTCACCCATCGAACACGCCCAGTGGAGAGCGGTATTTCCATGGTCATCGATGGGCCGGTCAACTTGGAAATTTGCTGGTGGTTCCGGGGGTAGTATTCTTGTTGCTGCCGGGGCATCTCCCACGGTCATGAAGTAGTCCAAGAGTTGGTCGCCATAGATGATATGCTGTTGTTCGATAATGCTCAGACTGATATCATTCAACCCACGCTTGCGCTTCCGCGACTGCGTCGAGTGCTGGGACATTGGCGCTATATCTTCTTCTGCTATCATGGAAGACGACTCAATGCTTCCTTGCGCGATTGATTCATCATCACGGAATGACTGGTTTACTGCAGAAAAATGTTGATCTCGACTAAAACTTGCTTGCTGATGCTGCTGCTGCTGTTGCGGTGGCAGCGGGGGTATAGGTTGCTGCAGTTTCCTTGGGGAAAAGGATGATTCCTCCGAGACAAGCCTTCTACTAGAGGCGACATTTTTTTGTACCCTTGGTCTCGACGATGCGGCAGTTGTATGCTTTGGAGCTGGGGGAGGGCTCCTATCTCCAGCAACATAGTCAAAAATTGGACGGAGCTTATCAAGGATTCCATTCCGTTCAGCTAAATCTCGTCCTTCTGGAAGCGGCACCCATGTTCCTACACGCCATAATTAGCTCAATGCTGCAATGACATGATGCGCCCAGTTGTTCCATTGATGCGCTGCCGCCAAGAAAGAAAGAAGGGAAGAAAGAAAAAAAACCTTGATATTTTCCATATCCTCCCTGAACTTTTTCGTGGACACCTTTCTGGACCTCCCTCTCCAGTATGCGTGTTCTTGCAGGTTTATCCAACCCAGCCACCTTGAGGATATGAGTCGCATTGATCCAGTCGTCTGATCTCCGTCGCATAACATTGTCGGAGCCAACTTTAAATTCATAGACGGGCACCTATACGTATATATATATACATACATGTAGAGTCAATCATCAGCCGCAGGTCCCCAAAAAGTACATATTTGTGTGAAGAAATCGCAGTAAATGATTCCGGAGATGAGAAGCTCCAAACACAACGATAACACTCACACTGCTGTAGGTAGCCGAGTATATTTTATCACCCCACACAGTTGCTGCGGCCATGATGGATGAATAGACGGATGAAGAAGATGACGACGATTAATAGTAGGATCTAGGCGGGAGAGGGTGTGCAATAGAAGGTAGCAGGTGAACCAATGCAGCCAATGGAAGAGTAGAAAGGGGGCCGGGGGCCAAAATGAGTTGGGTTTCTATGGCATTAGAGATTGGCGGAGGTATAGAAAGCAGACAAGCAGAAACAACAGATACGGCGCATTTCCTCCCTCCGTGGACGGCGACTAGATCTGGGCGACAGAGGTTGGGCGCAGTGGTGGTGTGGGTTTGCGGGATGACTGGGGGGGGGGAGGTGAGGGGAGACGCGACGGAGCCTTGCTTCTCGCGTAAAGTGGAAGGCGGCTGGCTGGTTCGCTGGGACCGGAACCAACTGTTCCGGGCGCCGAGGAAGAGGCAGAGCAGAGCCGCATCAGGTAATCAATGAACAACAGACGAACGGGAGGAGATTTGCTACCAGCACTCAGCACAGAGTACACAAGACAGATACAAGACCACGCTCATACACTGCGATTTCTACCGAGAGAGCGGAAGCCAGGAGTTGCAATTATGGCACACGCAGAGGCTTCTAAGGATGTCAGGCGTGAGTCCCTCTGCCTGATTATTTAATTTTTTAAAGTCCTGTTTAACCTTCAATTACCCTACCCCCAACGACCCAATTGAATGAGAATGAATGAGCCAATGACATTACTGACATGAGCTTTATGAATAGCTGCAACCAGAGAAGAAATGTCAGAGGCTCGATTGCCTCTTGCCTACCGAGACAGCTGCGCACATCTCCTGATCCCATTGAACCGATGTCGATACGAAGAATACTATCTGCCATGGAAGTGCGAGGTATGATCCGATATACAATACCCTGCAATATCGTTCCCGAAATATATACTGACCACATATTCTTGTCTTTTTGCGCTGGTTAGAACGAGAGACATTCCTACGAGAAGTGCCAGTATGAAGAGTTCAAGTTGCGTGTTGCGAAAATGGACGAACTACGGGCGGCCAAAGGTGGTGCTAGAAGCAATTAGACATTGGAGGGGATCTGGAGTTGTTTTGTTCGGCACTTTTCCCCCTTTTTTATTATTATGTTCTTCATTTTGATTTTCCTTTAAATGTAATGGTTAAAAATTCCCCAGTTGGCAAGATTCGTTGCTGTATTGTATATAAAAAGAGCCTGAAGGCCGGGGGTTAATTTTGTTGGTTGTCCTCAAAAACATTTCATGGTCTCGCTACATTTTCCCCAGCGAAAAAGAAACGAAAAAAAGACAGAAAGAAAGAAAGAAGAAATTCGTACTCTGTATACCTGCTCCCATAATAATAAATTGATTCCCAAGCATGCAGGCAGCTCCTGTGATTTTCTGTGGAGACCCGCTCTGATGACGGTGTTGTGCGTCCGGAACTTAAATATTTTGGCTGATATCGTTTCGAGGCTGGGAGTAGCAAAGGACCAGCCCGAAGCGCAAACGTTTCCTTCTCGTACGGACTTTTTTTTTTTGTCGGAACCATAAGAGGACAGTCCTGATTTCGCATTATTGATCAGGTTCTGGTGAAACCTTTCCCATGCTATAATTACTAAGAAACTGGATCTTAAGTCGCCTGTGTCCCACCCGCATCCCACTTTGATTCCATCCATATCCCGAAAACCTATATCTGATTTATAAGCAGGAAACCAGAGAAGGATATGGATTGTCGTGGGCTGACACTTCCGCTGGGTGTTTAGTTTGTTCTAGGCTGGAGAAGCTCAGAGGCCGTTGTTTACCAAGCTCCGTATTCTGATTCATTAATTGATCCCCGATTGTCTGTCAACAGCCCGTGGGACACAAGCTAAAATGATTTTGCCTGGCTGCAATCGTGCAAATCGTGCAAATCGTCGGCTTTAGCGAAACACCTGGGGATCAGTGGACAGTCCCTTGTACCTTTGCCTGGTTGATTCGGACATATCGTTACTATGGTACAATGTTTATTGTAGTATAAATTGAATCAAAAAATAATCATCAGGCTCTACTACTACTTATACAACCAGTCAAGTACCTTGCTCTCAGTCATTGCCTGAATATTGCGGAATACCTACTATGTACTACTACCATGCTGAGCCCCACGTATGATGTACATACATACATACTTCATTGTAGCAGAAACCCCTCAATGTACCCGTACCCAGGTAGCATCCCCGCCTAGAATATATTAATTATCCATCGCTTGTGCTGCCGCAGCACTTGAACTTGAACTAATTGGACCCTGGATCACACTAAAAGAAACTTGTAGAATCTAATCTCGTGTCCGTTCTGGAGGTATAAGAATGGCGAGATGGAAGCGAGCTATCAAATATCGTTTTCTTATAATATACTCCATGTATATATTATTATTCCCACGACATTTGCTATTTCGAGGTAGCATTTGTTGAACAGCAGGAAGATATACCGAAAAATCTACTACCGTTTTTGCCTCCCCGCCCGCCAAAGATCCATAGAATACTAACCGTCAACCCTCCCAGAAACTTTGACATCTCGAGCAGCAACTTTACCTTCAGCGAACCATTTTTTTCCTCCTTAACCTTCCCTTTGGCCTGAGAGGCCAGGTTTTCAACTATCTCCTTTCTTTCCACTACCCTGGAGAGCTAAATACATGAGATAGCGCCTGTCGTCATGGGCCTGCTGTATGGCAACACCCACCCACCCAGATTTATCTTCCCGCAACCAGCCCACAAAATCAGAAAAAAAAGAGAAGAAAAAAGAATTAAAAGAAAAATAAAACATGAAAAAATCCTCTCGCGCCCCCACAATTTTAGAAAAAAACAATTGCTCATCGCTAACGTATCTCATAACAGAGCGCTAGGCACCCCGCTGGCTTGGCCAGAAGCAAAGAAAAATGCAAAGCAAGTCAGAGAATGGGGAATTGAAGTACGCGGCGCCTTTTGTCCCACCCCAGCTTCTGTGTAAAGAAATGTCCCTGACCAGGACGCTGACCCCTTCTGCCCTCAGCAACTTCTGGCCATCTGGAGTAAGGCAAAAGGAAAGGAAAGAGATGCACTGCTGTGGGGTGATGAGGTATGGCCAGCATGCTCCCGTTATGCGAACATGATTTGTTTTATTTTTGCTTTTTCCGTTTCTACTTCCTGAGTGGCTGCTGATGGTGCGTGCGAAAATCAGGTGGAATACCTTGTCGTAGCGGTGGATGAGAAGGCGCAGAAAGTGCGCCTTTCGCTCCGCCAGGCGGATATCTTGAACTCTTTGGCGCAGGAGGAAGAAAAGGCAAATGGGGAGTTAGTGCAGGGCCTCTTGGATGGAGTGTATGTGATAATAATACTTCGCCTTCCCTTGCGCTATTTCTACATTATTGAATCGTATTGTTTGGGAGAGTTGGTTATTTCGTTGCCGCTAACCATCCGCCTCTTTTTTTTTTTTTTTTTTTTGCTGGGATAGAAAGGAGCCGCTTCCTAAGTTCCACCCAGAGTTTGGACGGTTTATGTTGGAAGCAACACCAGGGCAGCCATGGGGAATTGGATTCAAGGATCTCCTGATGGTGGAGTCGAATATGAAGTGGAGGTGCGTTTATTTTATTTTATTTAGTTTATTTTGGTCTATCCGCCGAAGCATTCGGACTCCCGATGAACTGAGAACGGTTAAACGGCTAACATGTGGACAATGAGGTATATAGGCGTGTCATTGCGAAAAAGCATATGGAACCGAATGAATATCCCATAACCCTCACCACATTCCCACGATTGGGCACCAAGGACGATTTCACTCAGCCGTTCTATCCTCTCTCCGGTAGTGCGCTCCGTTCACAATTCGTCCCTGACGAAATCGCAAACCCTCACATCCGCTTCCCTACTCTAGCAGCGAACATACGATCTAGGAGAGGCCGAAAAGTGCAGCTTAACGTCCCCGTGTTTCGGGATACGAATACCCCCTGGCCTTTTAATGACCCTACCGTCAACTACGATCTACATACCTGGCCGGAAGACGACGATGTGCGCCAGGGCGCTGTGAAACAGAACCATGTGTACATGGATGCTATGGCGTTTGGCATGGGAAGTTGCTGTTTGCAAATCACCTTCCAATGCAAAAATATCACAGAGGGAAGAAAACTTTACGACCAACTAAGCCCCCTGGGGCCGATAATGCTGGCTTTGACTGCTGCTACACCAATTTACAAAGGGTATTTAGTAGATACTGACGTGCGGTGGAATCAGATCAGCAACGCAGTTGATTGCCGCACTCCTGAAGAGCTAGGAGAAAAGGTACTTGCTATTCCAATTCAAGAAATAGCGTAATTGCTTCCCCAATATGGTATGATCCTGGTTCTAACCAATTTTTATTTTTTTTACAAAAAAAAACCGAGAGTAGCCGCTGAAAAATGACCGCTGGCGAATCCCAAAGTCAAGATACGCTTCCAACTCCACCTACATATCCCAAGATCCACGGCTACGACCTGAATATATGGATCCAGACCTCGTCATTGACGAAGACATCAAGAAACGACTTCTTGATGGTGGCATGGATTGCCTGCTCGCCACACACTTCGCCCACCTCTTCATCCGCGACCCCATCGTAATCTTCGCCGAGGACCTGAAAGAACTCGATCTGAACCAAACCAACCACTTCGAAAATCTGCAGTCAACAAATTGGCAACATATCCGCTTCAAGCCACCGCCGGCCGAAAACGACATCGGCTGGCGCGTCGAGTTCCGCCCCATGGAGATCCAAATAACCGATTTTGAAAACGCCGCCTTCAGCGTCTTCATGGTCCTCATCACTCGTGCCATTCTCAGTTTCGATCTGAACCTATACATCCCCATCCCGCGCACGACAGAAAACATGGAAACCGCCCACGCACGCAACGCCGTCCTCGAGCAAAAATTCTACTTCCGCAAGGACCCTTTCCCACACCGCATTCCGCGCCCTCAGCAGCCACCGCACAGCAATCCAAACAGCGGCAATGGGTCAGAAGCTAGCTCCCGTTCTTCCTCTGGCCTCTCAACACCGAACCTGCGCCCCATAGAATCCGAGTATGAGCTCATGACCATTGCGGATATCGTTAACGGCACACAGGACGGGTTTCCCGGCCTGATTCCGCTCGTTGAGTCGTATCTCAACAGCGTCAACATCGATGTCGAAACGCGTTGTCAGCTTGCCACGTACCTGGAGCTCATCCGCCGGCGTGCGGATGGCAGTCTCTGGACGAATGCGAAGTGGATTCGCGAGTTTGTGGCCAAGCATCCGGAATACAAGCATGACAGCGTGGTCTCGGAGCAGATCTGCTTTGATCTTGTCAATGCTGTTGAAGAGGTTACGGAAAAGGGGGGAAAAGGTGGTAGTGTCGGTTGGGAGATGTTGACGCGTCGTAAAGCATGATCCTATTCCTCAACCACCCCCCCGCCCCCCGGGGGCCCTTCCGTTCCCACCTCTCATCGTTTATCCTTGCCCCTTTTTACACCGTCCTCTGCCTTCTTTTAACTTTTTACTTTTACGTATATAACGTTGCCTACGTTTTTGATTTTTTGCCTAGATTAGTATATGCTTTTTTTTCTTGGATTTTGTACTACCATTTTTCCGTACATGACACTTTTATAGAAATAATTATTCTCTACCAGGAGTGATACCTAGTATGTGTTGTCTGCTATTGGAAGCATCAATGTGCGGAGTACTTCTTTGGCTGATTCCCCCCAAAGACCCCCCCCCTCCTCCAAAGCCGTACGTTTTTCTTTTTTGCTTGTTCCTTAAGTTTAATGGTGGGATATTTTCCATTTAAATAGACCAAAGATTATTTTTGTTTTCGTTTGATGCTCCCGGGAGGGACTATGGAGCGGAGAGGTTTTTTTTTTATGCAGTTCTTTCTTCAACCTATTCCATATATTTAATATCTCCCGAGCCCAATGGAAATTACACTACGGAGTACATGGATTACATGAATGGCAACCAGCAGCACACAACAGCTTGCCTGAGAACTTTCATAATCTAATTGTGTCCCGTCTTCACCAGTTTTAGCCTGCCTTCACCACCGCTACCAGATCTGCATTGCGAATGATGTCATGGTTGGCATTTTACAGGTTACGTTACCTGCTGTACTTAGTTACATACATTTACAAATACAGCGGGCTGTTTACCAGATTAACCAACCAAGAAGCATCGGCAAAGGGGCCAGAAACATCTTTTTAACTTTTCTCACCAAACCGATCTTCGGCATTCTTCCACCAAAAATGTGGAGGAGTAGAGAAGTGTAGGAGACAGGCAGGTTTCGAGTTGGCATGTGCTAGTAATGCAGCCATTCGTTTCACACTGCCCCAATCCAATCCCACTACATATTAGTACTTCCTACTGGCTACTATAACTACGAATTACAATCAAAGCCGAAAAAAAAGAAATTCTAATCCATGTTGCAGGATTTCGAGGCCATGAGATAGCTAGGAAATTGACCCTCTCTCGCTTATATTGCGTGATATCTGCAGCCCCTCGAGTGCAAGGACTGTCTGTCATATAATGGTGTCCATGAGAAAATTTGTTGGATCACCTGGTTGTTGTTACTCCGTGCTGTTCAGGTTAACACGGGATGGTAGTTATTTTACGATCCCCAGCACATTTTGCAAATCGATGGAACCCCGAAAAGTACCCGATATGGATGTTAACGTTTATCTGTATGGAGTAAGAAAAAATAATAATAATAATAATAATAACCTTTACATGGTAAATAAATCTCAAAAGCCGTTTATTCCTAGGTAAAACAAGCAACTCAAAAATAACGTTTTTCCCTCACCCATAGTTACCCGGTTTAATCAGCCGTACTCTGTATGGTAGTCGTTACACTCAGTCGTAATCGGGACTCGCCACGGTTGCCAGGCACCTGGCATCGGCTAGGGCTCAAGATCCGGGGCAGTTTTTTTGAGCCTCTCCCCAAAGCTGAATCACAATGACGGGCAGAAGTTGAGAAAGAAAGAGATATATCCCTTTGAGATAGGCGAGGATAACCCAGCCGCGGGGGATACTTTTAGGTTCTTTTTCTTTTCTTTTATTTTTCCTTTTCTTTTCTCCCC